>VDFB02283863.1:0-26938 GCA_007258455.2 Sequoia sempervirens | reverse complement strand
CCTAAACCCTAGGTTAGTCCCTTGAAAACAAACAAAAAATCATAAAAAACATAGAAAAATCAAAAAGACCCATCCTATCATCAAAATCCATAATAAAACATCACCCATTGTAAAAAAATCATCACGTTCACCCTTTGACAAAAGAAGAAAAACAAACAAAGCAAACATCAATAGTGTGAACCTTCAATCAAACAATCACAAAGAATTTGATCACAAAATAGACTAAAACAAAGCCAAGTATCAACTACATATCTTTTTGACAATTCACCAACATCCTTAGATATGCCTGAATGAATCTGTTCCTATGATAGAAATGATCAACAAAGGATAATAGTCTTCAAACCTCAAATAGATACGGAAAGTGATATGGCAACAATTTTTTTTATCTTTTTGTACTCGTATTTTTGTGATTTATTTTATTTTGACTCATTCCTAGGATCTCTCAAGGATGTTCATAAGGATTTAGAGAAGAAGGAATGGAGGAAATTGAGCATCATTTCAATTTGTTGTTTGTAAGATATTTTGTAATAATACTATGGCAAATACTTTCTTTATTGAGTGTATGAAATTTGTGTTGAAACAATTCGTGAAATAGTTGCATGTTAGGTGTTCTATACCTCTCTGTCTGACTGGTCCAAAAAAAATTTAGCACAACCCGAATATATACTTTAAAAAAAGTTTTGTATGTTTGGTATGAGAAAAAATACTCTTTTTTTGTAGAGTCAAAGTCCACGCAATAGATAAAAAGTCACCTTGGTCATTAATACCCTAGGGCATCATATCTATTTGCTACATCAAATAGGATTTTTCAAAACTACGAAGTCTCAAAAGCAAAGCAAAAGCGACTCATCAACTACTAACAAACATCACATTTCTATCCTCATCAATATTTCTTCTAATTAACATCATATTTCTATACATCATCAACATTTCTTCTAAGTAAACCCTGCATAGCAATATCATTAGTACCATTCTGCATCCACAATGTTGTCAATACACATCATCATGCTAATAAACCAATAAAAACATCATGTATGGGGCATACATCCATCATATATCACAAAATCATACAAAAAAATGTATGACTCATCCATCCACATCATATACATATATAAACATGCATCATCATATATCATCATCACATAAGCATAGAACGAGGATGAATCAAAGAAGGTATATCTCATATATATATCATCATCAAAAAAGGGAGTACATCATTATCAGTGAAACAAGTGTGATAGGGTAATAAAAAATAATAATATCTATACAAGGCCTCGATTGGGCCAATCAATATACATATAAAACACATGTCTACAATATGCTTCTGAACAAGAAACAAGAAGATCAAGTACAAAAAGTAAGACCTCGATAGGAAGGAAAAAACCCTATAAACCACCAAAAGGATTTGGCTATCTCACAGACTGATCACTTGCACCATTACCACCACCACCACCATCACTTACAACACTAGGCTCTCCAAACCATGGATGCTGAGCAACCTTAGGAATAGTGGCATCATATAAGGTCTAATAGTGGCATCATATAAGGTCTAATAGTAGCTGGACATTTGTAAAAACCGATCCCACTCAGCTCACATACTATCACACTCTGCTTTCAGAATATCTCTCTATATCATAAGTAACTATACCTGATCCTATGCAACATGTCATCAACCGCTCTCGATATCTCGCTCATCCCTCAAAATGTATACCTAAGCCTCCATAGCCTCTCATCGCACTATCTCTACATCTCTGGCAATAGTCATCTAAGCTAATAGTATATCTCCATCCCTAGGTGGAGGTGGACCTGAAACCTGTCTATGACCTGCACTTGAGGTGGGTGCTCATCCTAACCACCTTGTGCCCCATCATGTCGAGCTCTATCCAGCTACTCTGTAAGGACCTCAATGCATTGTCTCTCCCCATGATGACCTATAATACCTAATCTGCCCAAAGTGGGATGACCCCCAGGATCAGTGAGTCTCAACAACCTACGTCATGCCCACCACTCATCATAATCAAGAGAAGTACTTGGATCTGCTAAACCAACTAGCCAACCCAAACCAACGAGGGAAAGTGCTCTGAACTCATCAACAAAAATATCTATATCTACTTGGAGACCCCATACATGAACCTCTCTAGTGGTCCAACTGAAACGAGCCTCATAAGCATGAAGAACTTGGCCCTGTCTCTCTCCAAACTAGCGACATACTCAGTCTAGTAAGTAACACTCTAACACAAAATAAGAATGACCAATCAACCAATGGGTCTATCGCCAGTAAACAAGATGATCTGAATCCTTTGGCCAAGCCTCAAAGACCATATAAGGTCTCTACACAAAACCTGGCATCCCATCAAAAACTCAATGCCAATAAGGAAGATCCCTAGGAAAGGCATAATGCATGAAATCCCCATAATGATAGGAGTATGGATAATCAAGAGAATGATCTTGTATATTGTTTGGTCAAGCAACTACAATGTGCTCCCATGCCCAAACATGCAAAAGTGAAGCACTTGCAAAAATAGATTTCCTGCCCGGATACACAACCTCATCCATATCTCTATATAGTTGGGTGAGAAGACACGCACCCAAAGCATACCTTGTCCCATACTCAAGCATACTCTCGATACATACACCCCAACCCATAGAAAACTATTGACCTCTCCTATCAGGAACAACTAGTCCTGAAATCAAACCACATAGGACAAGTGAAACAAGATCTACACTATCAAAAAACTCAGAGAGATCTATCTCTGACTAGTCCACCTCCAAGTGTCTAGCACCTAACACCCACTACATGGCATGGGTACCGTGTCAAACATGATATGTAACCATTTCACGATAAATAGGAAGGAGAAGGGTATGTGCAGGATCATCATGGAAAAAACAGGCCCTTAAGTGGCAAAAAATTTGGAAAAATCAGAGTTAGGCAACTTGACGTAAAAATTTGAATAAGTTATCTATATTATTTCAAAAAAATGTGAGAATAGAATCTATAGAAAATTGAATGTAGTTTCTAAAATACTAGGTTTATTTAAAAAAAGAAAAAATCTATTTGGTGAAAATTTGAAATTTCAATGCACTAGTACTTAAATTTCAGCGAAAAAATAAGAAGTGTTTGTCTGACCACCCTAACCATAATTAAATAATAATATTTTTTTATAATATTTTGAATATAAGTAGAGAACTCATGTACAGATGTGATGCATATTATTTTGTAATTTTTTCCAAGTAAATAATTAATTATGAATTTTTATTACAAATTTAAAAAATATAAAAACTCATGTCTGACCACCTTAACTTGGTCAGAACTTCATGAAATTCAATTTTTTTTTTAATCCTATAGTATGTGAAGCATAGAATGTGACGCATGTTTCATATTGAAAAAATGTGATACCATTTGAAAGCTATAGATGTTTTTCAATCAACCTATCAATCAAAACTTTAGTCATAATTCAAATAGAAAATCAATAATAATTATTTATTAAATTCAAGTAAAGCATAATTTATATTGGTGAAAGCTAAGAATCTCCTTTAAAAACCCTTTTTGTTTCATCAATTTTGGGTTAAAAAAAAGTTGTCAGCCACATACCCTACACATACCCATCATATCGCCACTTTTTGGCCAATCATGATCCTGCACATACCCAGAAGTATCCTCCAAACATCCTCAAGAGTATCAGTTGCCTCTCCTATAGGCAAATGAAACGAGGACGTCTATGAATGCCACCGCTCCACAAGTGTGGTAATCATTGTTCTATGATTCATGATAGGAGGCATGTAGCAAATATAACATAGTCCAATGGCATCAAGAAAGTCTCAATCCAACACACTGAAATGGGCAATCGGATCAAACATGTGTCAAGGATGGCTCTACCTCGACTGTAGTGCTTTGAGGCCCACCTACAATCATTTAACCCACAATGTTAGGGTTTCACTCTAAACATGTAAAGCAATACAAAATGACACAAAAAATGATGAAAAATGACATTTAGGATGACAAACAAGCACATGCAAAGGTTTAGAGAAAATGCTAAAAGAAAATGCATGTGCTAAAGTCAAATGCAAGGGTTTAAAGAAAATGCTCAGAAAACACAAAAAAAAAGTGAGGTTTTTAGTCAAGGGCAAGGAACACAAGGGTGAGGTTTTTAGTCAAGGGCGAGGTTCTCGGTCAAAGGAGAAGTTTCAAGAAAAACAACAATCAAATGCGACATTTTTAGTCAAGGGTGAGGTTTTAGGTCAATTGCATGAATCAAAAGTGAGGGTTTAAGTCAAGAGCGAGGTTTTAGGTCAAGGGTGAGGATTTAAAGGTCAAGGGCAAGGATTTCACCTAGAAAATGTGCGGAAAATGATGCAAATTCTTAGAAATAACCAGAACCTCACTATTGACTCAAGAAACTTTGTACACGCAATATGAGAACGAAACAAGATGAAAACAAAAAGCGAGAAGGTACATACTGGGTCACTGATACCTGAGGGTCATCCAAACTCCCGAACAAGCTCAGAAAAATGTGGGCCTCCCTCAAATCTTGGCATAGCTCCTTGACAACTGACATAATGGGAAATACAGAGACAAGAATTAACTATAAAATCAAAGCACAAATGAGCTAAGTAGAGGACTAATTTCCCATATTAAACCTCAATAAACCCTAGTTTAACCTAGGAAACCCTAATTTCTACTTAGGGAACCTTCCTACTTTTAAATTAGAAGCTCACATAAACATCAAAATGAGGAACGAGGGATGTATAGATCTAATTTTTTGACCTAAACACATCATAACTGAAATAGAATAGAGTCGTGAGCTTGACTTTAAAACTTGAAATTTTTGGCCAACCTCTCAAGGGGGCAGCGTAGAGTCCTACTATCATTCCACAAAACACTAGGGCATTGTGGGGCACAATTTTTTTTAAAACTTGATCTTAAAAATAGAATCTTTGAAACAAAGCAACCAGTACTTTGTATCAAAGAGGGGCAAAATGTAGACATGTAAAATTGACTTAACATCTATCACAAATCTCAAAACATTCCCAAAACGTCTCTAAACATCTCAAAACATCTTAGAACATTCCAGAACATCTCGAAACATTCCTAGAACATCTCAGAACATCTCAGAACATCCCCAGAACATCTCAAAACATCTCAGAACATTCCTAGAATGTCTTGAAATATCTTGGAACATTCCCAAAACATCTTGGAACATCCCTCAAACATCTCAAAACATCTTAGAACATCCCTAGAACATCTCAGAACATCCCTGGAATGTCTCAGAACATCTCAGAACATCCCTGGAACATCTCAAAACATCTTAGAACATTCCTAGAATGTCTTGAAACATCTTAGAACAACTCCAAAATATCTTGAAACATCTCAAAACATTATTCCCGGAACGTCTTGAAATCATCCCGCAACATCCCAAAAAATCTCAGAATTATCCCACAACGTCTCAGAACATCTTAGAATCATCATGCAACATCCTAGGAAAAATCACACTACATTTAACATCAACAACATATAAAACCCTAATTTCCCTTGTTAATTGAATAATACAACATTATTTAATTAATTCACTTTTTCATCATTCTCGACAAATTAAAAAAAAAAATTGTTTATTTAATAAAGTACTAAAAACCCTAATTCTACTATTAATTAAATAAAACAACATTATTTGATTAATTCATGTTTCATCATTTTGACCAATTAAATAAATTATACTTATTTAATGAATTCCTAATCCCACTTTATTTCATCCTGATTAATAAAATAACACCAATGATTTAATTATGTCGATAAATCATCGTATTCCCCTAAGTTGATTAAAATATTAAATCGTAATAATTTAATTATGACACTTTCACTCCAAAATTTGAATAATCAAATCAAACTATTCAAATCAACTATCAAAAATCAAATCAAACTAATGCAACTTTGTTTGTAAAATTCAAACTTGATTTCCATGTTCAACTCCTAAAAGGAATTAACTAGTTAAATCAATTAATTCATATTCCTAACCCATTTTCTAATTGAGAAAATTATGATTGTTGACTAATCAATCTAATTTGTTAACTAATCAATCTATTTCCTAACTAAGCCATCTAAAACCTGACTGATTAATCTTAATAATGATTGATCAATCTATTTCTTTACTAGCCAATCTATTCCTCAATCACACAAATTATGCAATCTACTTTGCACAATCTTCTCTTGTCTAAATCCTCTCAATACCTTTTGACTGTTGATCTGGATATTCTCCAACACAATCTTGATCATCCATTTCAAATCTAATTTTCTATATAACAAACCTCTTTCCTCACAAAAAAGGATTGGAGAATCAACATACCTTATGTAATGAAGTACTATCAAGATCACCATTGATAGAGCTTCAACCTTCCTTCGATCAACCAACATCAACATCGTTCTTCAAGATTTCACGATGCAACAATGGAGGCTTCACAATGATATGAAGTAACCCAACATCTTGCAAACACACTCTAACATGGGATGGTAACCTCTCGTTTGCTTTGAATTCATTGTATTAATCTTAGGATTTCATTACATAATTTCAATAGCTTAGATTGTTCATTTCATGAGTGATGGAATAAGATCTTAGATTAAGTGTTTTGAATCAGAGAGATTCTTAGTTCATTGCATTTGTCTTGATTTTCATTCTATTGTTTTTCCTCCTCACACAAGGACATTACATGCTCATGATAGAAATACATGTAGATGCACATCAAACTTTCACCGAGGTTCCCTCCTACTATTTGTTTTGAGGTTGCTAGGTATTTTGTGCAAGGTTAGGCATTCTTCAAGTAGGAATAATTCTAGGGAAGCGTAACCTTCATGGTTGGGTGGAAAAGTGCTTGATCCATGTTCTCATCTCTTGACTTGTAGATGAATATGAGGGTCAGTGGTAGTCAGATATTATATTGTATGTCCTTACATTATTATTATATCATTGATTGTATTGTAATTCCATATTATATATTTAGAAGGCTATATGGCATGAAAACCTAAGTTATACTTTTGTATATCATATATACCTAGATTATGCACTACACATATAAGGATGTGCTATGCCATTTATTTATCTAGTGAATTTATTTCATTTTTATTCCATGTTTGTGAGATAATGTGTTAGTATTTGTTTTCATGATATTTTTGGGTCTTGATCCTGATAAAGAGAGAGAGGTAGAGAGGGAAGGTGGGTGGGAGGAATGCAAAGAGAAAGAGGAGGGCAGATATAGATAGAATTGGAGAGGGAAGGAGGGACTTGGAGGGAGAGGTAGGGAGAGAGAGGTGAGATAAGATAAGTATAGTGGGAAGGAGAGAGTGAGAATTAGAGAGGGAAGGAAAGAGTGAGAGAGAAAGAGAGGTAGATAGAGGAGGGAGGGAGATAGAGAGAATTAGAGAGGGAATGAGAGAGTGAGAGAGAAAGAGAGGTAGAGAGAGGAGGAAGGGAGATAGAGAGAATTAGAGAGGGAAGGAGGGAGGGAGGGAGAGAGTGAGGGAGAGGGGGAGAGAGAAGTGAGATAGAGAGAATTAGAGAGGGAAGGAGATAGAGAGATGGTAGGAGGGAGGGAGGAAAGGACAGAGAGATAAAGAGAGAGAAGGATGGACAAGTAGAGAGGTAGTTCTTGAGATCGGGGGAGAGAGAGTTAGATAAAGGGGATAGAGATAGTGAGAGAGATATCTAGAGTATAAGAGATAAACAATGAGTGAGATAGAGAGAGAGAGAAATATGATACAACTTGCTAATTACTAAAATCTAACCTTTTGATTATTGAAATTTGACATGTTGATTACTGAATTTTGACTAAGTCTAAGCAATTATAAGATCTTCCAAAATTTAGAATTTTCATTATAACTCCTAGAAAACAAAAAACTATTATCAAATATCCTAAAACTATATACATGAAATATAACCTAAAGTATAAGGAAATAAATGTCCATATATAAATGTTTATTTCATCTATATAGTTTCATTGGAAGAGAAAGAGAAAGAGAAAGAGAAAGAGAAAGAGAAAGAAACATTTTCAAATAAAAACACAACATGAGAACATTATAACACACTCACACTTTGAGAAATCCCATAACACAAGCACATTATAACATTCCTGTGTTAAAAGAAAAAAAAAAGTTGTCATTATGGAGTGCTACATCTCCAACCCTTCCTGCTAAGTGAAGTTTTTGAATTCTCAACCTCCCTGCTCACATGGCGCTCCCTTGTCTCCCACTTGCTCTCCGCCTAGGTGTATGCTGGTGGTGGATCTCTTTGATGTAGCTTCAAAGATCTCAAAGGAGGGGGTTATGGTTGGGTGTCCAATTGTGGGTTCTTAGGGTGGGTCTTATGCAATGAAAGGCAATGTTTTAGGCTCATTCATAGATGTTCAAAATAAAAAGGTTGGGGAGAGCTTTGTGTACCCTCTAAAATGTGTAGTTTCTTCTCCTACAATTTCTCTAGGTAAGGAAGTTTCAGATTGCATTGACTTATTTTCCAAGACTTCCCTAATCTGTAGGTTCTGTCATCTTTGGCCTTCACTCCTTGATATGCACCATTGGATTTCCAAAAATTGGTCTCTTGTTGTGGAAGGTATGACGGAGATTTATCCTTCCGCAAGAGGATTTTTTGTTATTAGTTTTAGCTCTTCTGAATATAGACAAGTAGTTTTAGATCATGGTTTGTGGGAATGGGATTCTCACCCCCTATCCATGAGGCCTTGGGTCCATTATTTCAACCCTCTGAAGGAAACTATTGATGTAATGCCTATTTGGGTAAGATTGCTATATCTTCCCTTACAATTCTAGTGCTCCTCTACTTATGAGGGCATTGATAATGCTCATGGTAGGTTCATAAAAGTGGAATTCCTCCAAGAATTTTACTCATACCTCCTTTGCTAGGATTTTGGTGGAGGTAGATTTGTCTAAGGCTTTACCTGGTGAGGTGGTGCTTGAGGTTAATGGATGGTCTTGGTCTTAGCTTGTGGATTTCAAAGGTATCCCCTTTTGTTGAAGACGTTGTTTTGCTACTAGATATTTGGCTCGTGTCTACCCTAATGGCTATCATCCTATTTCTTCCTCCACTTGGTGGAAGAATGCTCATAGGGAACATCTGACCATTTACCTTGATGCAAACTATGTTTTTGATAGCGAGGCTACAAATTCTCTATCTCTAGCTCAAACAAATAATCTTGCTACTAATGATGCTATTTCTCTAGTGGATTTTGCTACTCTAGTTCAAAATAAGGATGTCCCATCTACCATGTGTGTTGCCTCCTCTAAGGTTCCTACCTTTCTGACTCCTATTGTTGATGGTATTGTTCCTTTAGTGACTTCTACAAAACCAGTTCAACACATGGTTGTCCCCTCTATGGTGTGTGATGTATCCCCTGAGGCTCCTCCTGATTATGTTTCTAATTTAGTTTCTGATACTCTCTGGATAGTTTTGCAGAGGAAAAAGTGTACCATAGAAAAATGGATCATTGACATTTTCATTGTCTTTTAGGTCTTTCTCTTGTGATGTTTGACTTATTTTACTTTGATTTAAAGTTGTAATGTAACTTATGCATTCACATTAGGTCCTTAAAATTCAAATTATGATGTCTTGTGAAGGTGTTGTGAAGTGTTGTAACACATTTCTACACTTTTCTAGACTCTTTTCATTACAATTCACCTAAAAATCACCTTTTCATCACTTATCAAGTCTTATTTTAAAGTGTTTTAAAGTCTTGTAATAAGATTTCATGCTTTTCTAGGCTTGATTTCACTATTTACACCTTTCTTATGCTTTATATGACCCCTTTATGCACTCATAAATCTTAATTAAGTGTATTTTTGAATGTAAACCTAATAAATAACATTAAATGTGACTTAATTCCGGACACCCACTTACAAGCCTAAGGTGCGACCCATTCGCCATGGGTGGTGAATGAGTCCCTTTTGGCTCCAAATTAAAAATAATTCAAAATTCCTTCGGAGCTTTTATTCAAAAAGACCTTATGTCGGCCTGTGATGAGGTATTATTGGGTTATTAGGGCATAACTGTGTATAAATAAGTGTTTTTACACCCATTTTACTCCTAATTCACTTGTATTCACTCATTCAACGTTAATTAGCATTCAAGAACTTTGCATCATTCAATCAAGCATTCATCAAGCATCTTGGAGTAGCCATTGATATATCTTCAAATTTCTTCAACAAGGTTGTGACTTTTGTATGCAAATTTGTGAAGAAATTAGGTGTTGAAAGGTGGTCAACAAGTCAACAAAGTTTTTCAAGAACTAAACCCTATTTCAAGCTTGGAGACAACCTATAGTCTATTTTATGCAAGTTTGACTCTGTCAACTCGACAAGAAGACAAGTGCAGGTCTGGAGCTACATAATTGACCTTTGATTTCATAGAATTTTGGAGGAGGACTGATTCAGCATTAGTGGTGAATGAGTCCCACCTTAAGGTTGAAAAAGGTGATTTTGTCAGATTCTGGTTCCTGACTATGGGAAAGCAGTTTTGAAGTGTTCTTGTCAGTAGCAGGACTGATTCACCATTAGTGTAAAATGAGTCCCATTGGTGATTTACATTGATTTATGCTAGACTTTAGAGCATTCCAGATTCATCATCCAATTCCTAGGTGCACTTTGTTTGACCTTGTTCAATTATGTTTGCATTAGTTTTCATTTCTATTACATTTTCTACATATCACACCGTGTTTTAAAACATTGCACATTTTATTAGTTTGGAATTAATAGTCAATCAATCTCATCATTTAGTTGCATTTACACAATTGCATTTAGTCTTAATAACATTATACAATCCTTTATTTGAGTGAACCAGTTCAATTTTTGGGTTTTATCTCTCTCCTTTTAGGTGAAAGATCCTAAGAGTGCTAGAGAAGTCCATAGAACACCCTCAAAATTGATGGTTCATTTTGGCAAACCTACATATTGCACACTTTATCTTTCTGATTTTAGTTGCATCTTGCATCCTAGGTGTCCTTTGCATCAACATTCAATTAGGTTTTGTTTTGTTTTTGCATCCTAGGGCTTCTCAAATTGCATTAGTGAAAGAATCATATAGACTTCATTTTTGCATATCATATCATTCAAAAACTAAAAAAATTGCATTTGCATCCTCATTCTGCATCTGAAAATCATTGAAATCATTTTAAATTTTCTGAAAAAACATAAAAAAATCCATACCTAGACTCATTCGCCACCCTGGGTGAATCAGTCCAGTTGCATTTTTTGCATTGAAATTTCTATTATTTTCATAGTTTTCCCTACTTTTTTGTTTCCTGTTACTATCTTCTTGTTTTAGTTTACAAAATTTCTATCATTAGCAGTTTTTTGTTCCTAGTTTTCATTTGCATTCACCCCATATTTTTTGGTACTTGTATGAGTGTTTGGTGACCTGTTTATAATACTTTAGTGAGATGAAGTTCTAGACTCATGGCTTCCCGCAATAGCACTTTCGTTGTGGACCTTGGGATCTCAAGAGCTTGTACTCCTGGTATGGATAATGGTGCATTAAGCATGGATACTACAACTAGTATGCCTTTACCTTCACATCCAATGCATGTTGACACATAAACCAATTCCATTCCGCAAGATAAGGTTGTTAGTATTCATGAGGATTTTGCACACTTACAACAATATTTATCCCTTGAAAAAATTTCCACAATTGGCATACCTGCAATAGAAAACCTTCATCACTTGATTGAAAGTGACGATGGCTTACAAGTTATGAAAATAATATCTAAGATATACAACAAACATGTTACTTCCACTTCCCAACTAGAAAACATTGTTGTGAGCCAAGGAGGATCTCACATTCCTCCCCCTTCAACCATAGCATCCATACCCACCTATACCACTCCTCAAGTTACAACAACCATGCAATAGGTTAGTCATGTGACTCCTTCCTTCACTATTCCAACTAGCATTCCTAGTTCTTTTGTAGCATCAAATGTTCCCCTTCTACCTTCACCCCTCGTAGTGTTCCTTTCACTTCTCCTAACATTTTATACACTCCATAACCATTTTCCCTTCCACCTCATACCACTTACACCGATCCCATCATTACACAACTCTTTAACACCATTTCATCCATGCAACAATAAATCTCCACCATTAGCCAAAGTCAAAATGCTCCACCCACATATCATATCCGCAGTACAACCCATTAGCTCTAGAGATCTTGAGAACATAGATGCCACAAGGAATTGAGATGCCTAGTTTTGAGAAGTATGGAGGTAAAGGAGATCCTACTAATCATGTTAATGCCTATACAACATTGTGTAATGATTTTGTCCTTGACGATAAACTATTAGCCAAACTTTTTCCTAGGACCTTGAAGGACACTGCTTTGGAGTGGTTTTCAATTTTACCTTATCATTCAATCCAATCCTTTAATGAACTTGTGGATGCCTTTATAAATAATTTCCAAGTCCATATGACTCCCAAAAAGGTAATGGTTGATTTAATGAGATGTAAACAAAACACAGATGAAAAAGTAATTGATTTCATTTAATGTTATTAGTCACTGTATGCTCAAATTGATGTCAAGATTCTTGATTCACATTTGTAAAAGATGTTTATTGAAAACTTATACACTCACCTTCAGGATAAGTTAACAATCATGAAATTTCCTTCATTCATGAATTTAGGGACGACCCTTTGTGACTATCACAACTTGGTTACTAGTAGTGATTCAAAATCCACTTCTAATCGAGCTGAGAATTTTTAGAAAAACAACCAAAACAACGTGAAAAACTTTAGAAAACCAAACAAAGGATTTTTCCAGTTTAATCCCCCTCCTTCACAACCAACTCAACCTATTCCTAATCAAGTGGCCATTGTTAAAGCAACGGTACCCTTTACCTATGGGGACCCAAAGAGATAATTTACCCCCTTACCTAATACTCTCCATAACACAATGAATCAATTGCTCTAGCAATAGCTGATCACCTTGCCTACCATTAAACCACTTGATACCACCAAGCCTTTACCACCCACATTTAAACCAGATGCTTATTGTCATTTTCATCACCAAAATGGACATGACACTAAACAATGTAAGCATCTCAAACACTTAGTTCAAGACCTCATTGCTTCTGGTCATTTTTCCATTGTGAGTGTGAATGATCAAGGAAATAAGTCAGTTGCACCCTCTAATCATAATTTACAAAGTTTTACCAACCCAATGGGATATTAATAGATCCCAACTGTGGCAAGAATGTGATCACATAAGAATTTTTAGTATTGCATGATCTCTATCAAGATGATTATATAAACCAACTGCATGGATTAAAACACATACTAGTTTTGCATGCCCTATGATGGGATCGATCGTACTCCCATTACAAATAGGACCCAAAACTTTGGATGTAACATTTTCTATTATTCCATAATTGGGTCAGTTTTTTCTGTGGCTAGGTCATCCTTGGCTTCGCTCGATGAAAGTTGTTCCTTCAGTTGTTCACAAATTTTTGAAGTTTCTGCATGGAAATGAAATTTTTACCATATACTATAGTGGCTTTAATCCATTTTCCTCTAAAGGTAATTTTTCCTTAGAATCCCTTTGGCCCGAACCTATGGAACCCATCACCCCTCGAAGAGACTTCTTTTTCATAACCTATCAAAAGTTCAAAACCAAATGAATAGCTGAATTATCTCTTCGTAACATGTCCTCGTCCATTTTCGCTACTCCTATCCTAGATGAGACAATGCTTTAGCCTGAGTCTAAAACTGAACAAACGATGAAACCTCATGAGCAACCAACCATACACAGTTCCCCTTCCTCGTTTAAACACCCAAGAGATAATGAAACCAATCCTGTCATTACTCATCGCATTAAACAAGTTTATAAAGCCAAAGAGAAAGTGATTGAACCATATTCTTTGGTTTCTTCCCTTCTTCCCCCTCTAGAAGAAAAGGAACCTATGGTGGATCAACCTAATCTTACCCCTCAACAACTTCAAAATAAAATTAAGAGAAACCAGTGTGCTAGGGAGCATAGGCATTGTTGTCGTATCCTTGCTTGTCAAATGAAAACCAAAAACAACCAAGAAAATCAACCTCTACCTTTTGACAGAAGCAATAAATGATCACCCTCCTCCTCCTGACCTGTGACAAGATAGTATAGTCCAACCCTCACAACAAAATGATCTAATCCAACAGCCATAGCTCCTAATACATCCTTCCTTGGAAATTACTCCCCATCCTCTCATCGTGATTAACCTAGATGATGATGATGATGAGGAGATCACTAAAATCAATGAAGAAGTGTATAATGATTTAAATTCTTTATTTTCCTCTTCCATGAGCTTAAATGATAAATCTGCTACACCAAGTGAAGTACTTGTCACTTCCCCTAGTTCAAAACTTGCAATTCTTCCTTTGGACAGTCAACCGCCCTCACAATATATTGAACATGATTGGGAGGCAGATGACTTGTTAGATGGTTGACTTGCATTCGCCTTGCTATCCTTTTACATTCATTTTCCTTTTTTATTTTTCTTTTCTTTGGTGTGCTTGGATGTGTGTACCTTGTTCCCCCCTAATGTGTGTTTGATATTCTCTCTCTTTGTGCAGTTCCTTTATTTGTACCTCTATTCTTCTATATGTCATATGTATTTCCTTTCATTTTTTATGTTTTCCTTTTGGGGATGACACAAAGTGTAGAGACACCCTATGTCTCTTCCATGTTGACCCAAAAGGTCCTTTCTTTTTCACTTTTGTTTTGTGTTCTCCTTTTGGGGATGATGCAAAGCGTTGAGGTGACCTATGTCTCTTCCATGTTGACCCAAATGATCCCTTTTCCTTTTAACTTTATCTTTTTCTTGTGTTTTCCTTTTGGGGATGATGCAAGACATTGAGACCAAAATGTCTCCCTCATGTTGACCCAAAAGCTTTTCCTTTTTCTTTTTCCTTTTCATTTTACTTTTGGGGACGATGCAAAGCATTGAGAGCACAATGTCTCTTCCATGTTGACCCAAAACAGACTTCATTTTTTGTTTGTTTTCACTCTCTTTGTGTCATTCTTCTAGTTCTATGTCTTTGGGGAATGATGAAAGTTCTAAGCTCTTTCATAAAAACATTGCAGCAACGAACATACTAACCCCAAAACCATAGATCCCTTGCCTATTTGGTGTGTTCCTTTATAGGGGATCAACCCTCCCTTTTCTTTTGTTTTCTTTTTCGTTTACATGATGTAGCATTCCACGGAAACATATGACTTGGCATGTAGGGGAGTTCCAATTTGGCTCTCATGTCTTGCTTTCTTTTTGCATTTTTCCTTCGCTACTTTAAAGTAATTGCTCATAGAACAGTGTGTAGAAATTCCTTTAAAGTGGGGGCCATACATTGGCATCATTTCATTTGCATTGTTGGTTCTTAGTGTAGCCTTGTCACTTCATATGATGCATTTGTCACTTTGTGGATGCCATTGGGTGTGATGTCCTTCATAAGTGTTTGATCTATCTTAGCATGTTACATTCCTCTTAGTGGCCTGATGTGACGCACTACATCTCCTAAGTTGTGAATATACTATTCTTTGATCGGTCCTCTCTTGGAGACATTAGAAACAATGTTCCCTAAGTGATAGACCTTTCATGAACCTAACAAGACTCCTTTGAACATCTTTTGCATTTTACATTTTACATCTTGTCCACCTTGCATAATGCAACTTGCATGCCTATGGTACCCTGCTCTTTGTTCATGAGTTCTAAGCATATGGAGCTTTGCTTGTCTCATGAAGCACGAACTGAAATTTTCCCTTGTGGTGCCTTGTTAAAGTTATTAGGAGGTATAAATTTGATATGGTTGAGCGGGAAGCCCATTAAGTGACACAACTTTCCCCATAGCCACCTATGTGTTTGTGAGTGCATACCAACTAGTGTGTGTATTTCACCTCTTAGGTCTTCTCACCTGGCAGACTGCCATGAGTTTTTTCACCCTAGAGTGAGTATGCATTCTCTTTTTTAGAAAAACAACCTAGATATGATTCACAACTAGCTGAACAAATGATTGAAGCTTGATTTGACTTTTCCTTTTTCCTCTCCCTTCTTTCCTTTTCATTCAAACTTGTGTTCCTTTATTCTTATATTTAGTCTTCCATGGGATCTTCATCCTAGGGGCTTGATCATCCCTCTTGATCATTGTCATTACATCTTTCTAACATAAGTGTATTTGGATCCTTCTCGATATGCATCATTACTTTAGTGTGAGTTTGAAGCAAGTTCATCCTCTAACTAAAGTGGGGGCTAAATATACCATAGAAAAATGGATCATTGACATTTTCATGGTCTCTTAGGTCTTTCTCTTGTGATGTTTGACTTATTTTTCTTTTATTTAATGTTGTAATGTAACTTATGCATTCAAATTAGGTCCTTAAAATTCAAATTATGATGTCTTGTGAAGGTGTTGTGAAGTGTTGTAACACATTTCTACACTTGTATAGACTCTTTTCATTACAATTCACCTAAAAATCACCTTTTCATCACTTATCAAGTCCTATTCTAAAGTGTTGTAAAGTATTGTAACAATATTTCACGCTTTTCTAGGCTTGTTTTCACTATTTACACCTTTCTTATGCTTTATATGACCCCTTTATACACTCATAAGACTTAATTAAATGTATTTTGGAATGTAAATGTGACAAATAACATTAAATGTGACTTAATTTCTAACACCCACTTACAAGCCTAAGGTGGGACCCATTCACCATGGGTGGAAAATGAGTCCCTCTTGGCTCCAAATTCAAAATAATTCAAAATTCCTTTCAGGTTTTTATTCAAAAAGACCTTATGTAGGCCTATGGTGAGGTATTAATGGGTTATTAGGGCATAACTGTGTATAAATAAGTGTTCTTACACCCATTTTACTCCTAATTCACTTGCATTCACTCATTCAACATGAATTAGCATTCAAGCACTTTGCATCATTCAATCAAGCATTCATCAAGCATCTTGGAGCATCCATTGATATATCTTCAGATTTCTTCAACAAGGTTATGACTTTTGTATGCAGATTTGTTAAGCAATTAGGTGTTGAAAGGTGGTCAACAAGTCAAAAAAGTGTTTCAAATCAACTAAACCCTATTTCAAGCTTGGAGACAACCTATTGTTCATTTTCTACAGATTTGACTCCGTTAACTCGACAAGAAGACAAGTGCAGATTGGAGCTATAGAATTGACCTTTGATTTCATAGAATTTTGGAGGACTGATTTGCCATTAGTGGTGAACATGAGTCCCACCTTAAGGATGAAAAGGTGATTTTTTTAGATTCTAGTTCCCGACTATCGAAAAGTAGTTTTTAGGTGTTTTTGTTAGTAGCAAGATTGATTCACCATCAGTGGCTAATGAGTCCCACTGGTGATTTACATTGATTTTTTCCAGACTTTAAAGCATTCTAGATTCATCATCTGATTCCCAGGTGCACTTTGTTTAACCTTGTTCAATTTTGTTTGCATTAGTTTTCATTTCTATTACATTTTATGCATATCACACCATGTTTTCAAACATTGCATATTTTATTAGTTTGGCATTAATAGTCAATCAATCTCATCATTTAGCTACATTTACACCATTTCATTTAGTCTTAATAACATCATACAATCCTTTATTTGAGTGAACCACTTCAATTTTGGGGTTCTATCTCTCTCCTTTTAGGTGAAAGATCCTAAGAGTACAAGAGAAGTCCATAGTCCCCCTCAAAATTGATGGTTCAAAAAGAAATTTACTCCTAAAAAATCCTTTGAGGAAAATTTGTTGGTTTCAAGCTCTAGATCTTAAACTATTTTTCTATGTGGTTGTCTTTATTTTGTTTTCTCCTAGTGGCTCTTTTCTTGCTACTAGTCTGTTTTGTTCTACTATTCCTGATTGGTTGTTGTGTTTTTCCAGTCTACTTTATCAAGTTGTTCTACCCAATTGTAAGCTTTGAATAAATAAATCCTTTGTTGTAAAACGGATCAGGGCCCTTTCAAAGTCCCTGCTTACTTAATCAAAAACATTATTGTGTAATGTGTAAACCCATAACATGAGTGCATTATAATGTACTTGCATTATGTGTAGACCCATAACATGAGCATGTTTCATTATAATGTGCTTATGTTTTCTCTTTCTTAGAAACAAAAAGTTGAGTGACCACTTTTTGGCCACCAATCTTCATGCATATTCCCTACAATTGATTGGGATGATTACTTTCATGGGATATCATACTTGTTTAGTGAATCCCATTTTACAAATTTTTTGGGAACCTTTGACGAAAGCCATATCAATGTTGTATTCAACCCATCCACATCTTTGGTTTATTTTCTACATCATTCTTCACATGTACCATTTGAGCATCTTTTAGAGATTTCACCATTATCTTTGGATATTTTGCATCATTTAGAGACTTATATTCTTCTCGTGCATAGGAGGATTACATGCACCTATATGAAGTTCATCTTCTTTCATGAGGAACAAATATTGTTCGACATTTAGCGATCACATTTTTCATTCTTCTTTGAGCACCACTCAACATTGTGCGTTCTATGATGTTATGGGGGACTCCAAAGTCTCTCTTTTTCTATCTTGTGGGGGAAACATTTCTTGTACTTTTGTGATATAATTAGTCCTTAGGGGGTCATGATGAGTTCATCTATCACTTATCTTCTTCATTTGTACATTTCATTTCATATGCATTTCTCTTTTAGAGAGGAGTTTTTATTTCCCACTAGGTTTTCTCCTTTATTCCACTTTATGAGAAACTTGTACACGAGTACCTAACATGGGCTAGTAGACAAGACTTATCATCTTGCATGTACATTACTCCTTAATTTTTGCTTAAGGGGTGACATTAGTCTAAATAGAGTCTTTATTCACCTAGTAAGCTAATCACGTTTCTAAGACTGGCCTATTCACACTCATATCTTAAGTCTACTTAGTACTTAAATTAGGATTTTGTATCACTTCATAGCATCGAGACTTTCCACTTGCTCACACACTAGTCATGTGAGCTCACAAGTGTTACACATTTGGAGGGTTAGTTAATTATTTAGTCCTAACTTCCTACCTCATCCAACTTACTATATATATGTAAGGTTTCTCATTATAAATTATGCACTCTTCATTTTATATTGACAGACATACTATTATTCTCATATTTTCACTTGTGGAAGGTTATCAATTTGAGCTATTTTATCTTGGCAGTCTCCAATAATTTAGATACCCCATATTACTCAAGAGGCCTAAATGGATTCTACCAATGACATGTGGACCTTAGTTCTAACAACATGTAAGCAATGGATGTCTACTATATACAAGTGGGTTGGATGGTTTCCACTAATGAAATGTGGGCCTTAAGGCCAATAACATGCAAGTGATGGTCCATAGTTTTATTCTTAATTGACTAAAGAACTATAGGGAAAGGAGAGTTTCTAATGAAGAATAAGTAGGCAACATATTGTCCAACCAACCTCATAGTATATTTTTGGCATATCTTGATTTAGGAAATGGTATCTCAAGTTATCAAATGTACATAACACCTTTGGTGAATAGTCGTTACGAAGTTGACCATGTGCACAATAGGCTAGCCTATGTCTACTCTTTTTCCACCAACCTCAAAATCCACTTGGATGGGGTGGATAGGGATTTTATCCACTTTGATTAGAATCACATTGCATCTCAGTGTGAACCATGGAAAGATAAGGATGAGGATTCAACCTAAAATTTGTAAAAACTTCAAGGTATGATTCATTTAGTATCAATAGTTAACTTTCATTATCATTATGTCATAATATTATTTGTATTATTATGGATGGCCCTTAGTAATACATGAAATTTTGAAACATTATATTGATGGAAAGTATATTGCATGGTTGTTTTCTAGTTTTCTAGTTTACTCATTTGTTACAATGGTAGAATGGAATGGTGTTTAAAAAAATTGTGTTGTATTTAAGGTATAGTTGGCATTATTGTCACAATAGGGTGATGAGCCATTGGAAAATAATATGTTTCTAAATAAGAAAAAGGTTTAATAATTTTTTTTTGATGATCTATCATCAAAACAATCTCCTTAAACACCATGAGTTGACAAGGATTAGGAATAAAATCATCATTTGCCACCAACCACACACAAGTAGCAGGTAGATAGACCAACCCATTTTTTAATTGAACACTCATACCACAAATCCTATAAAAAATAGATGTACTCATTAGCAACATTTCACCTATAGACTTTGGGGAAACATGGTATTTTGTATTTCTTGATCACCATTGACAAAATTTCATAGTTTGATGAGGAGATAGAAGTGCAATAATTGTAAAGTTTACACAATTTTAGATGAAAGAAAAGCTAAATGCTCCCATGTTTTATTCTTTGAATGAGAATACCATCATATTTGTTTATTTGACTTTATGTTTTGATGTTTAAATAGAGTGATATTGTGTAGAAAAAGGATAAAGTTTGTTAGAATATTTTAGTAAATTGACAAGGTTTATTAATATTTATAAAAAAAATTATTTTTAATATCTAGTATTGTCAAGGAAACTACAAAGTTAGAGAGAATATTTGAATAATTCCAACAAGACTTACAATCATATTTAAAACCTAAATTAATAGTGATTTGAACAACATTAGATAGAATATTTGAATAAATCCTTAAAGCATACAATTAATTTTAATGCCTAGATATTGTGGAGGTAAGATAAATATAGATAGAATAGTTAATTAAATTCAAGAAGACTTATAGTAATATTTAAAACCTAAATTAATAATGAATATGTCAACATTAGATAAGAAAGTTGTATAAATCCTTAAAACCTACAATTATTTAGAATATCTAGATATTTTGAAGGCAATCACAAAGCTAAAAATGATATTTGAACAAGACAACAACAAAGTTAGAATATTTGAACACATCTTTAATCTATGTACCCTTATTTCTACAATCTAATATCTAGATATTGTGCAATGACAAAATTAGATAAATTATTTGAACAAATCTTTAAGATATACACTTATTTTTAAAATTTAAATTCTATATGGAGACACTTAAAGATGTCCTGAATGATATAGACACTTGAATCTGATATATTAACATTGCTTCATCCTAAAATCCATCTTCTTTTCTCTTGTTTAATTAAATAAGCCTAATTATTTAATTAAATGTCTCATTTTCACCTATTAATCTAATTGACCTAATTGGGTTAATTCACCCCCACTCACACTGACATTTCATTCGGTTTAATTAAATAATACAAATTATTTAATTTTAACTCCATTTCCTCTTATTTAATTAAATAACCTAAACTATTTAATTAAATATCTTATTTGCATCCCCTTTTCATTAAATAAATCAATAATTTAATGAATATCCTCACATTCCTCATCTTGCACATTCAAATTTAGTTTTAATTAACTAAATTGCTAATTTCCCTCTCATCTACTTGCATAGGGAATATTCGAAAGGAATATTCTCCTATTTTCCTCCAAAAAAAGGTAATGATTATTTCAAACAAACCTTGAAACAACTTTTTAAAGTTGTTGCAAAGTGTATTTGTTTACATGATTGTGAGCCCTTGAACTTTTCTTGATCCATGTGATCTTTGATTCTCATCCATTGATGAGAATCCTTGATTTTCATCCTCCTTTCATTTGTGACCATTGATAGATCAAATCAATCTCATCCATTGCTTTTTTATTTGATCTCCATTAAATCAATTATTTAATGAATATCATATAATTCCCCTAATTTGCATAATTGAAACTTTTTTTAATTAACAAATTTCTAATTAAATCTAATTCTCCCACTTGTAATGGAATATTCTTTGGAAATATTCCTCCTTTGCACATTCCTCCAAAAGAGAATATTCTCATGGAATATTCCTTCCCCTTTGCAATTTAATTTGGTTTTAATTAACTAAATATCTAATTTTCCTCACCCATGAGAATGTTATCTTTCTTCACTCATTTGAAAAAGGGAATATTCCTCTTTACAATAAACTTTCAACAAAACTTCTTGTGCGAGTTTTGAAAGTGTGTTTGTTGGGAAGAATATGAACCCTTGATTCTTTTCTTGATCTATGTGATCATTGATTCTCATCCATTGATGAGAAACTTTTATCCATGTTTCATCTTTCCTCCAATTTTAACCATTGATTAACTTTTTTAATCTTAACCCTTCATTTCTCATTTTTCCTCCTATAAATAGGTCACTATTTGTAGACAAATGGATCCATCTTTTAAGAGAAAACTTATGCTATTAAAATCACTTTCACTTGCACTCATATTTAGCACTTATTTAGCATCCTTTTAGCTTAATTTACTTGCATCATTAGCTTAAAGAATCCATTAATGGCTTCCATGATAACATAGGTGCATACATTTAGCATATTTTGTAATTAAGGTTTTAATCTTTTGAAGCTTGCATACATTTAGAGTAGATTTGTATACACCCATATCGATCATCTTAGCTTTCATCATGTTAATTTAACATTTAAATCATATTTTATCACACATCTTTCATCGGTTTTGTCGATTCTCTTCAATAGAATCAATCGAAACAAGCTCATTATCCAAGGGATTGAGAAATGGTCGCCATTCCACATCAATGCGACACCACTCCCCTAATAGGATAAGTTTCAATGGATTAGAATAGGTGTTTTTGAAGCTTTCATGATTTAATATGTTAGTTTTAATGGATTCTTAGTTTAGTTTATATTGGATGATCTTATTGAGACTGATATATAGTGGATTAAATATGCCTCAAATTCGTATGGATCAAGTGTAGTTAACCTATACTATATCATTGGTCACACTATATAACTAAAATTAAATTAAATATTTAAATAAATTCATAAAACTTGTAATTTTTTTACTATTCAAATTTTATTAAGATAAAAACAAAAACAAATAAAACATTCAAATAAATCCATAAAACTTAAAATTATTTTTAAAACTCATATTCTATATAAAATTAGAAAGAACAATTGAAAAAAACAGCCCACATTTTATATATGCAAAGACAATGTTAAAACATATTAAACATCTTTGAAATGAAAATGGAAAATCTTGCACCCAATATTTCCAATAATGTGAGAGCAAAGAGATTGTGACACTTCCATATTTGATTTAGATATGGGAAAGTTATCCAAGCCAAAACAAAATAGAATTATGTGTAAAATATATTGTAAAACTGATTGATTTGATTGTATGTATGTGTGATAGAGATTAAAATTCTTGGTGTTATGTAGGATTTGTCAAAAGCAGCATAAAATAGAATTGTGTAAATTATATTGTAAATCTGATTTGACTTGATAATATTATGTGTGATGAGATTATAATTCTTGGTGTTATGTGTAGGATTTTAGAAATAACATTAAAATCTCTATTCAATGTTTTTGACAATCAAATTAATTACTAACCAAAAAAAATTAAGATTGTAAAATATTAATAAGAAGAGATGTGATTTGGATAAGCATTATGATGCTAGATCAAAACAAAGCTCTTCAATGTATATTGGATTCAAACCAACTTAAGATGTGGTCTTGTTTTTTGTGGTATTTTGTTATATGTTTTGTTCTTCCTTTGTGGGGTGCCGTGGTTTGTGATTGTGTTTTATCTCTTGATGTTCCATGCCAATCTTGATTGTCATTTATTGTTATATTCACTTCTTTGTATAAAATTTGATCCTTCTAATTCATATCTCCAATAGAAAGTGTTTACCCTAGATAATCAAAAATAAAAATTAGAATTAAAATAAAACCTTGAAAGAAATAAATAAAAATAATAATTCATTACACGTCACTCTATAATTAAAAATATAATTATTTATAACCTTTTAATGGATGCATTGATTTTATTTAACCCATTGGCAAATAGAACCAGGTGATATTATCTCAACATTCTCTTTCTAGAATTTATTCTACGGGATCAAAAACTGCCTTTATGTGTTGAAGCATTTCAGTGGGAGATGAGAGTTCGTCATTATTGAGGTAGTATAGCTGGACAACTTTGGCTAGATTCTAGTATAACTGTTTGCAATCGCGAGGTAGAACGCTAGGCTGCAACAAGCTCCTCAGTAATTTTTGTGTGCTTTCATTTTAAGATATTCTTTCATTTACCGTTTGTTGAAGCATTTAAATGGATTAGACAAACGGTAAATGAAAGCACACAAAAACACATAAACAATGCCTTTAGGGTGCTTTCATTCACCATTTGTCTAATCCATTTAATAGCTCCCAACAGATGCCTCTGGATATTCTTTCATGAACAATGACACGGAGTTGAGCTTTCCTTGCTTGATCTCCCTCTGAAAAACATATGAATAATTTTCTTCTTACGAAATTTGGTGAAGTATCCTAAAGATATGAGTTGGTTGTGATGGTTTTGTTTGAACAATCTATTTTAAGTTTTAACTTGATTCATCTTAAATCATACTAATATGTGAATTCTATTAAAAAAACAAGTGTGATTTCAGATGAATCACCTAAACAAATCAAAACTTAAAATGTGTTATTTAAGCCTAACCTATTACCTTATAAGTCTGGCTGTTGTTCAAAAGACGTCCACAAATATTGACGAGTTCCATCAGACTGCTGCACTCATGATGTATGGTTTGCTCCGAAATCTCAGGCCCTACAAAATAGAGTGACGTGAGAATAATTGGTTCCAAGCCAATTGTTATTTTTCCGTTTTCGATGTATTCCTGCATTGCTGGTATATATCCAGTTTTGACCCATTCAGCCTCGTTCATCATTGAGATTGCTAACCTGCACCACTATAAAATTAAGCACAAAAAAATTAGTAATGGGTAATCCAATGATGTTTTCAAAGCTTCCTGAAAGAAACTTTGTTCGTATCTGCACAATATGAATGAACCATCAGGTAATTTGTATTCAAGGAAAATATACAAACCATTTCCCTTAAATGAGCGTCAACATTCCGGCCTTCAAAAGCCCTAGCATCTTGAGCAATATCATTGACAGTGTCATAAATTGCAGAGAACAAAATTTTCACATCGTCTGAATGATTGCATAACCCTGTTGGGTCCCACCTGCAAGACATTTGAAACAAGTAATTAGAACAGAATGAGGAAACCAAGGTCTATTAAGGGAGATGATTTGGTAGTTGAGCACCCTAATTTGGCGCTTCTCAAAAATCTATCTTAGAAATTTCAAATCACTCTCAATTTTTACAGTAGCTTACTTGGCAAGTACCCTACTTATAACTAAAGTTGGAGGGTCACATCATCAAACATCAGCATGCTTTTTCTTTTAGGTATCCAAAAATGTCCCAAAAAAGTGAGACCAATAGTTGTGCACTAAATTATGTTTTATTGGTGTGCTGATGTGGCATCACTTGATTTGTTGTTTTTTAGATGGAATACATTTCATTCAATTATGAGTACTCAT
The DNA here is from genome assembly GCA_007258455.2 of Sequoia sempervirens. Taxonomy (NCBI): domain Eukaryota; kingdom Viridiplantae; phylum Streptophyta; class Pinopsida; order Cupressales; family Cupressaceae; genus Sequoia; species Sequoia sempervirens. The sequence continues at coordinate 1,545 of VDFB02283863.1, read as the reverse complement.
TATCAGACACTAACAACTTTAAAGGCACAACTATTGGTGCAATATTATTAACTAGCACTTGCACCGGAGGGGGTGCAAGGGTTACGCCAATAGAAAAATATAGAGAAGTAAGAAGGGGAGAGACATGCAAATTATCATTAGCAAAGGTAACAATGTTTGACATTAGAAGATAGTAGTAGGTAAATATACAATGTGATTATACAATGTTTGAATCTCAATAATAGATTGAGAACATGAATCATTACATTTTTTTTGGAATAGATGGATATATTGCATGATGTTTGCTTCAATACTGTTGTTGTTGTAGGACTGTACATGGAATGTAGTGTTGGGTGCATGGAATAAACGGATTGGTCAATGGAAATGCAAGGTATGGAAAGGATGGTTGGGGGTGTTATTTGGAGTGCGTGTGGGTATCTAGAGAATACTTGTATAATGGTGGTGCAGTGAATGATTATGATCCATATCAAGAAATTTACCACAAGCAGGTGTAAGGTGTAGATCGAATGTCAATCAAGATTAGGAGGATTCAGAATGTGGGGGGTGATGGGTAAACATGGATTTGGTAGGTGGTACATGGATGAATTGATTTAATTTGGATAAGGTGGATGGAGTGTTGGATCTATTGTGGATGGACTAAGATGCGTGTACCTCTTTTGCCACATGTAGCTGTTGTTGTTTTTTTGCAATCTCATTGAGATGTAGACATCTCGATTAGGGATCCATAAGAGTCCTTATGATAAAGTGTTGTTGTCAACGCATGGTTATTCTAAGATTTGGATATCATGGATGTCCCAACTTATGATGGTGTACATTAACAGTTGATGGTTTGGATTTTCTTTTTCCAAACTTGGGAGGCAAGCAATGGTAGGTGGATTTGGTGATTTGTTTGGGCCAAAATGTGTGCATATGTCTTTTTTGGTTGCTATTGAAGCTTTTTTGTGCACCATTGGACTTTATTTGATGGAAGTGCTTCCATTCTTGATTTTTTCCCCATAGTTTCTTTTACTAAAGCTTTGTTGTGCACTATTGGACTTTATTTGATGGAAGAGCTTCCCTTTTTGATTTTTTCCCCATAGTTTCTTTTTACTGATGGAGATTAGTAGGGATGTTTTTGTGCTGTATTTTATGGTATCCATCTGCATATTATTTGTTGAATTTTTTGAATTTATTTGTCCCTTTATTTTTTTTGGTGGCTGGGATGATGTGTGAATCATGGTTGAAGGTATGAACTGTGGTAGCATTGATAGCAGCTTGATCATAAGGACTCTACAGTCTCCCAAATGTTGACTCTTTTTTTTTTGTGGAACAGCTACATGTATATTTAGAAGTGAGCATCTCATGGGTGGATGGAACAGTAGGTGGTATATGTATATGGTTTATTGGATGTTTGGATTCTTGATGGTTGATTTTGCGTGGTATTGCTTGAAATATGCTTTGGTTCATGTTCTTGATATGGATCAATTTGGTAGTATGGATTGTATGCAAAGGGGTTTGTTGTATTTTCATGGAGGGATGGGAAGTGGCTCAATATTGTATTGAATG
>VDFB02283861.1:0-20439 GCA_007258455.2 Sequoia sempervirens | reverse complement strand
AGTATTTGGATTTATATCTCAAGTTGCTCTCACTAAAGTCAACATTAGGAAACTATTTCCTTAATTTCCTTGATTTCCACATAATGGACTTTGTGGGATGAAAAGAAATTGGGACATTAGACATTTAGTTTGAAACCTAATCAAGAGAGTGTTTGTGGTAAAAATAACTCATTAGGAAAATTCGAGAAACAATTGGACCCCACACATACTGGTATGTTTTGGTCAAGGCTTTTAGGAAACATTGTTTTTGGTTTGAACTACTCTTAGAGAAAAGCATGTTCTTCAAAAAACCTTGATCTTGTAAACAAGTCTTTCTTAGGGTTCATTTAGGATCAAAATCAAACATTTCATCCATCCTCAAACATCAATCAAATCCCATCTCACAAACAACTTTGAACCATTGGAAAATCATCACTTTCGCATTTCAGACTTTTTGAAAAATCCTCTAGGATCAAATCAAAAATCATCTTGTTTGACTAGGTGTGTGTAGATGAATCCCTATTTATACACTTAGTTAAATTATCACCTTGTGGAGAAATTTATTCCAAGACAACATCCAACCCCTTGGAGTCTATGAGTTCATTATCAAATCCAAATCAAATCCAAATCAAATCCAAAATCAAATCAAATCAAATCCAATCCAAATCAAAAATCCAAAAGTCCTAAAGTCTAGTATTTCCTCCAAGGTTCCTAAAAGTTCAACACCAATATCATTCACCCCTTCCATCCTTCATCTCATCATTGGTCCTAAATCCCTTAGAGGAAAACAAGGTCAAAACACAAGAAAACATGGAATATAAACTTGATTCATACATCATGAGTAATCCAAGTCAACCAAACTATCAAAGCCTCCTACAATGTTGATTGATTATCAAACTCACATTTATACAATCCATACATGGGATCATTATCTCCTACAAACCTCAATGGTACAACAAATGTGAGTATCCCCAATCTAAATTTTTGAACACCTTTCCCTACGGTAGATTTAAATCAAATTCCAAACCTACAAATCTATCAACCAAACAATCAATGCACGAGTCTTCAACAAAACAAAATTATCCCACCAAATCCATACATGCGAAATGTGAATATACCAAGTACAAATTTACCAAACATGAACATTTCAACCACACTTGGTAAAATTTGGGATAGATATGTTTTCTAATCATACAAATGTTGTTACAATTCCAAACAAGATGTTAACAACTCCATGTACTAATCCAATAAGGTAACACCATGCAAAATCAAAGTTACCTAAATCAAGGCAATGTGATTCATAACCACCATAATGTTCAATTTCAAACTATAATACCAAATCTAAACATCATCCCAAATCATAACATTGTCCAAAATCAATTTTTTCCATGATCCCATGCAAACACCACAAGTATACATTCCAAATCTACTTGAACAAAAATCAAATCAGCTATATCAAGGGTGTCAAGATTCGTAATCAAGATAAAAATTTTATGAGATAAAATTGCTACACTTACCAAAATAGTTGATTCATTGCACCAAGAGATATCTCCACCCCAAAATCAATACACTCTTTCATTGATTAAACCATGTCATCAAAGCATTGAGTTGTGTCCACAACCACATCAAGAAAAATATCTCCAATGTCAAGAGGTTGTGTCAACATTAGGATCAGATATATCCCAAATTCAGACTGAGGACATCATGTATGAAGATATCTAACATTATCCACTCAAAGAAACACGTCAGACAGAATAGGATATTTCAGAGTCAGTAGAGCAGCAAATTGAAATCATGTCATCTATAGTGATCATTTATCAGAGAATGCTTACTGAACAAGACATCTCAAAATAGGAAGAATCAAAAAACAAAGGTGCTACTACCATCACACTGGGGAATTGCTTTTGACATCTCAAAATAGGAAAAATCAAAGAACAAAGGTGCTACTACCATCACACTGGGGAATTGCTTTTGACATCTCAAAACAGGCAGAATCAAAGAACAAAGGTGCTACTACCATCACACTGGGGAATCATTGATCTTGAATGATTTGGGAATTGCTTTTGACATGCTTTGGATCAAGTTCTTGACATGTATCAATTTCGAAGGATGGATTGCTTATAAAGGGTTCTTGGATATCTTCATTAGACATGGGAAGTGGCTATTCCAGATGTAACACCACAAATCTACAAAACAACTTAAAATATTCCATACACATTAGCATGATGTTAGTTTAAAACAAGCAAACAAAGTAGTGCTCCTATGAAATAATCCATCATGCCTCATAATGTAAATAAAAATAACTAATTGAGAACATAAAAAAGCATGGTGCATACCTATTCCATAGTGGATTGGTGTCACTTTGATATGAAAAGTATCCCTTTCCCAACCCTTGACAAGCTAAATGATGAAGATGCTATGAATTCAAATGACAATAGTGAATTTGTGCATAAGATGGTGGATTCAAAATGCATCACTTGTGGATCCAAAATGAGAATAAAAGCCTCTTATTTAAAGATAAGAATGTTAAAAAATGAGGCAAAAGGGATGAATGTGGGATCAATCATCCACCAATGGCCAGGTTCCACTTGTCAAGATGTGAGAGGATGAAGGTTGAGAAAAATTTGATGAATGTGCACAATAAATGATATTAGGTGGAATTTGAAATTCATGAAATGACATGTTGGAGGGAGAAAGGAATGGATTAAATGCCACTTGGCTCAATGCACAAGGACATGTAAGAGGAGTTAAATTCTTTGTTGGAAGGACAAATCCCATTTGGAGGGATTTTCAAATTTGGAGGAATATTCCCTTTTGATGCCATGTTGAGAGAAATTAAAATAATTAATAAATCAAAAGAAAGGATTTATTGAACAAGTGGCTAAATCTAGAGAATTGGAGGATTAGGATTATCATTAATCATGATTTGATTAATTTCAATGGAGGTTAGTTGATTGTGACATTTAACTTAAATATTTGGATTTATTTAAATTAAATGAGAAGATAAGGAACATTAGAGATTTAATTAAATATTTGGATTTATTCAATTAAATGAAGGAACTTTAGGAGATTAATTAAATAAAAATTGATTTGTTTAATTAAAGAGATAACTTTAGGAGATTAATTAAATTAACTTGATTTATTTAATTAAGGAGACAAATATGATTTAATCAAATAGAATGATGTATTTAATTAGATAAAGTTGATTTATCTAATTAAATAAAGATTGATTAAGAGAGGAAATATGATGAATTTTAATTAGATAAAGATTATTTCATTAAAATGGTTAGTAGAGGGATGATTAAGGACGAAATAAAATTAGTGATTCTGGATTAGATGCATGTATATTTTACGTGTCTACAATGTCTAATTGTGTTTCTTTGGTTGATACTGAAATTGATGCTAATCAAGATTTGGTCTTGGTTGTGGCGTTCCCATCGGATCCATAATATATTTCATGTAATTGAAAGTTTGTTATCTTTTGATAATTATGTTATGTAATGAATCTATCTTATGTATGACCTATTTATGGGTCCCTTGGTAATGTGGTAAGAATATCTTTATGTGCAACCTATCTTTTGGTATGGTGCTAGCATGCAAAGCCTTATTGAATATTTCAAGGTTGTTCTTCAAGCCGACATGTCTTTGCTAGACCAAGATATTATGAAGACAATGTGTTTGGCTGACCTGGGAGATTATGAAAGCATGTAATGGTATAAGTAAAAGTTTATTTTGTTTGGTGAAGTAAGCAAAGTGGAGTATGGTGTGTGAATAGATAAAAGGGTGTAAAGGATTATGTGATAAGAAAGATGAAAGCAAGTGTCAGGAAGAAGTAATCTACTTTGCAGAGGTTGTGCGAGGAAAGTGTGTGGAAAATTCTTGACCGGATCTATTGTAGATAGATATTGTGCTCTTAACTAGAACTAATTCATGTATTTGTAGATGTAACTTCATCAGTTCATTTTTGTCAGTGAGACTATTTTTTAATTAGATGTTTTAATTGGGTAGTAATCCCATCAATAGTGAGCCTTACCTGCAATGAGAATTTTGGTAGTGATCCCTTTATAAAAATCACCTTAACCAGTGTTTCATAATTGAGAATTAGCATTCTCTAAGGTTTTTCCCTTCTTGGGTTTCCATGTAAATTCTAGTGTTCATTGTGCATGGTGTTATGTGCTTTCATGTTCATATTTGTTTGATTATTATCTGATTGATATAAGCCTACTTTGGATTAATTAAAGTAAAGAAATTGTTTTATGATAATTGATTCCATCCCCCCTCTCAGTTATCCATACTATTCAACAACAATAAGGGGAAAACCATAGTGAGGATTAACTCATACTATAGAGAATATCAAAACCGATTACAAAAAAGGCTCACTGCCTGAAATAAGGACTCACTGTCCACCTAGGGCTACAAATCAGAGGGCTCACTGCCACAGAGATACAAAGAAGACAAAGAATACTTGCTACAGAGAGAATACAATCTCAATGAAACAAAGGATTCCACCACAGTTACTTGATCAACTTGCATGAATGATAGAGTTCGCCTTCTGCTCACTGCATTTGGAAACTTAACATTAAGCTTTGCATTGATCTCCCACACACAACTCACACGCACTTTCTGAATAGCATCAATGCCATGTCTACTCTTTCACTTATCTTCCTTCTTTTATTTTTGTATGATTTTCATTACTAGCTCATCCTATATATATACTATCTCCAACCTTGAAAAAGATACAAAGTCAGCCATCCAACTTCAAATTCGAATTAGGGCAGCGCCAAACATCCTAGGGTGGAATTAGAATGAGGGAGACCCAAAAACATACTTCACTAGGACCTAAAAATAGATCCAACATGCTTAATTAACTTCAAAGATAGTGCTCAATACACGGTTGACCAAACTAGTGTAAAACACATAGAACAATTAAGCTCAAAAATTCTAGAAACCAAAAATATCTTCAATGCAATAAAAACATCTTAACTCTAGAACCACAAGTCAAAATACTTCATCAAAGAGAAATCCAGACCAACAACCTTTCTCCCGGACTTCAACCAGAACATAGAGAAACATAGTTCACAATTGGTGAACACAACTTGAACTTCACAATGAACCAACAACCAAACATCTGGATGTAACAACCTTCAACAATCATGACAAACATATTTGAATAACATGAACATAGGGGAAAATACCAAAGCAACAACTGAATACTTGTAATCTTCCTTTAATACAATTTTCTTAACATCCTCAACATATACAACCAACAACAAGTAATAACCAGTTGACCAGTTAACATAAATGACAACACCTTCATTCCTTTATCTATTCTTGCAACAAATAGGTCTACATTTTAAATTGGTGAAGCCCCCTCTCATAACCACAACCTTTTTTTGTTGTTTCATTGTGGTGAACCCAACATTGTACAACGAATTTCTAAAATTTGGAGTCCATTCAAACCCTAGATCTAGGATTTGCATTACTTTGCATTGTATTGCATTGGTTTGCATCTTACTTAGGGTTGTTAACATGCATTAAAATACATCTCATTTAGGGTTTTAGGTTTGCATTTTTGCATTCTTTAAAATCTAAAAAATTAAAAAATCTAACTCATTTTATGGAGTTTTTACATAACATTGCATGATCAGTCACTTAAATCAAAAAATTGAATCAAAATTGTATTTAAAATTAGGTCTTTTGTTTGTCATTTGACATTATTTTGCATTTGCATTTGGAACTAATTTTCCAGAAATCTGAAACTGTAACTACCTGTTTGCAACCAGAATCTAAAAGCATAATTATCAATTCATAAATTTGTAATTTGATTTTTCAAAACCGTGAAGCAAGATCCATTCGCTCATGGGAAAATGAGTTCCTGATCGGGCTTGTTTCTAAATTTTTAGGCATTAAAAACCCTCACTTTGCATTCTATGTTTCTACATTTAGATATTTGTTTCAGTTTCTAGAATTTATGTTTTCTACAATTTTTCACATTAAGGTCAATTGGTCAAATTCAAGTGCATTTCAATATCAAAATTGGAATTACAAGACATGATTTTTAGGTTTTTGCATAGTATAATCAACATATTATCTTGTTTAAAATCTAAAAATTAGCTCTCTTTACATTACATTTCCTATTTTTGAGTGTTTGTTGCATTTATCTAGTGCCTATTATCTATTTTGGGTGCACCTTAGGTTTGGTGAAACTTTTATGAGCTTCACAACTTGGTGTCCTCTTGCCAATACTATCATGAGATGTAGTTTGAGACCCATGTCATCTCACATTACATCACTCATCGTAGATCTTGGGTTTTCTAGCTCTTTCACTCATAGTGTTGACACTAAGCAACACACTATGGACCATGCCCTTGACAATTTGTTCCCTATGACCTCCTTACCAACAAAAAATGTTACTAATGTTGAATCAATGGTTTCTAATGTCCCTCAATAGAACCTTAGAAAAATGGATGAATAATTTGACAAATTTCAAAACTTTGTGTGTTTTGAATACATTGTTGGTACCGTGTTTTTTGTCATATAGATAACATAAGGAAAATGCTTAAATATGAAAAAAGAATAGAAATTTTTCATAGTCTTGTTTACATCATTGATCACCACATGAAAAAGAATCCTATAAACCCTATGGTCAACTTCATTGAAGTTCAACCTTGTACTTGGGCCCAACCAATATGTCCCTTGATATTGCTTTCTCACAAAATGGCATACTTAAACATGCACCTGATGGTCCTCCTTACATAGTTGAAGGAATCAATGAAAAGCCTACTAATGGGATATTAATTGATCTTGTTTGTGTAGAGAACATGATCACTAAAGAATTCTTGTTTGTACATGAACTTTATCAAGATACTTATGAATAATCGAAAACATGGATCAAACACATAGTGGTTTTTCTTTCCCTATGATAGGTTTGATAACTCTTCCTTTACAAATTGGGCCGAAGAGATTGAATGTATCATTCTCCATCATCCTGATGTTAGATCAACTTCATGTGAAGTTAGGCTACCCATGGATTCACTCCATGAAAGTTGTCCCACATCGGTAGTGCATAAATTCTTAAAATTCCCATTTGGCAAAGGGATATTTATTGTGCATCATAGTGGTTTTAATCTTGTTTCTTCCCATGGGAATTTCTCATTGGATTTATTTTGGACCAAACCTATGGAACCTATTAGTCCTCGTGAGGACTTCTTTTTCAAATATTATCAAATTTTAAGGCAAAGAATATAGTAGAATTATCCCTTAGCAATATGCCTCAACCCACAATTGAGCCTCCTATCCTTGATGAAACCATGATTGAACCAAAAGCCCTTCCAAGTAACCAAGGCCAAACTATAACAAATCCTTCACCCATTTCCTATAAGAGACCATGAGATAACCAAATAAGTCTCATTGTTCCTCCTAAAATAAAACAAGTTTATAAAGTTAAAGAGAAAGTGGTTGAACAACCTCCCATATTTCCTTCCATTCTTCCCTTATGGAAAGAAAAGAAAAATATGGTTGATAAACCCACTCTTACACAATCACAACTTGAAAATAAAACAAAAATAAACTGAAATGCTATAGAGCGTAGGTGTAGACATCATACTATTGGTCATCTGATACAAGAAAAACATGAATCAACAACTAAAAATCAAACAACTCAAGAAATGCATGATGATTCTCCACCTTCGCCATAATAAGAAAATGCTAAATCTTGACCACAACAAGAACAAGAACCTTCCATGGATATTATCATTAGAACTCCAATTGCAATTAACTTGGATGATGATGAGACTACTAAGATTGATGAAGAAGTGCATAATGAACTGAATTCATTATTTTCCTCTTTCATGAGCTTAGATGATACCAACCGTGATGATCCTCCTAAAAAGAGTGACTCGCCACGTGTTGAACCTAGTGATGTTCAGACTAGTATGACACTTGTCATTTTCCTTTTGGTTAGTTATCTGCCTTTTGTGTATACTAAACAAGATTGGGATGCAAATGACCTGCTATAGGTTGACTCGCATGTGCTATACTAGTATTTTCTTTGTATTATTTTAATGTTTTTGTGTGATTGCATGTGCATAATGTGATCCCCCATATCATTCTATTTGACATGTCTTTATGTTCATTCCTCTATTTGTACCTACATTCTTCTATATGTTGTAAACCTTTATCTCTTTCTTTAGTCTTGTGTTTTCCTTTTGAGGATGATGCAAGGCATCAAGAAATTTAAGTCTCTTCCATGTTGACCCAAAATATTTTATTTGTTTTCACTCTCTATGTGTCATTCCTCTAGTTCTATGAGTATTTGGGGAATGATGACTCTTCCAAACTCTATGATATCATTGTAGCAAAGACATACATTGACTCCAAATTTGTGCATCCCCTTTGTGTTTGGGATTTTATTTAGGGGTGACCCCTTTTTATGACGCAACTTCATTTGGAAACATATGCTTGACATAGGGTTTTCCAAATAAGCTCTCATGTCTTATTGTTTAACATTTATCATTTTCTACTTTAAAGTAATTGCTCACAACATGGTGTCTAGAAATTTCTTTAAAGTGGGGGCATACATTGGTATTATCATTTTTTACTATAACTCATGTTTCATAGTGTGGTCTTCTTACTTCATGCAATGTGTCTTCTTCTTGGTGGTGTCATTGGGTTTGATGTCCTCCAAGATTCTGACCTTTCTAAACATATGACATTCCTCTAAGTGGTAATGCTACATATTGCATTCCCTAGGTTGTGAATCTTTTATCCTCGACTTGTCCTCTCTTGGAGACATTAGGCACCATGTTCCCTAAGAGGAGACCTTACATGAACTAAGAAAAACCCCTTTAAATGTCTTATTTTCATGTTCTTTCACAAGTTCTTAGCATAACACAGCCTGCTAACCTTGTGAAGCTCAAAGTTACAACCTTTTTCATGGTCACCAAGTATAACACATCTTGCTTGCCAGTGGGTCCATGTTTGTTTGTGAGTTCTTAGCATAACGCAACTTGCTAAGCCTTATGAAGCTCAAAATTTATATTGTGTGGTGTCTTATCAGATTTATCATAGGTATATAACTTTGATGTGGTTAGTCCAATGGGAGCCTAATAAGACTCTCTCATTGGCCACTTTCTAGGGCTCACCTAATGAATAGTGGATTTCACTAGTATGTGTGAGTGTGCATTGTTGTTTGCATAGTGGACAATAGGTTTCCCTTGTAAATGTTTTTGGAAAAACAACTAAGGCTTCATCCCCATCGAATTGGAAAAATAATCGAGGCTTGATCCACCCATTTTTCTTTTTCTTTCTTTTAGTCTTTGACATTGTATGTTTTTGTATCTTGTATTGTTGTTGCATATCATACATCTTGTGTGTGTTCCTTTGTGCTTATGTTGGTTTGCCATGGGATCTTGATCTTGGGGGCTTGGCGACCTCCTTGATCTTTTTCATCTTATCTCACTAACATTTGTACACTTGGACCCCCTCTTGGTGCATATTTTTCTACTTTAGTGTGAGTTTGTGCTTGCACTCATCCTCTCACTAAAGTGGGGGATAAATGTGGTGTAGAAAAATGTACTTTACATTTTCACACTTTATTTGGGCTCTCTTAATTAAATTGAACTTAATTATGATTTAATAAGCCCTATTTTACATCTACAAACCTGATAAATTGCATTTTTTGAAAGGAAACCCGATAATAATTAATTCCAACACATAACACTTTACCTTGAGCAATGTGTGTTCCAAGAATAGGGACCTGGGACCCATTCGCCCATGGGTGAATGGGTCCACCCTAGACCTTTGAGCCTGAATTTAAATTATGTTTTTGGCTTTATTTTAATGTCTCTAAATTCAAATTTTCATGTTGTCTTGTAATGTTTAAATTTTGGGAAATTAAGGATACACACATATAAATACAAGGTTATTTTATCATTCAAATCCTAGAAAAGAAAGCTAGAACTTCATGAGAGCATTAATTCAAGTTTACAAGAGAAAAGTTGATGATCAAAGGCATTCAAGAGCATATTTATCAATGATTTATTGCAGCAATCAAGATCTCAAGCATCATGTCAAAGTCTTCTTGCATCATGCATGTTTTTGGAGCTAACATTGTGATGTAGGTTTCAAAGATCAAGTCAAGCATTCAAAGTCATATTTCAAGAATCAAGATCCATATTCATTGAATCCATTTCATGCAAGATTGAGATCAAGATTTCAAACTTCCTAAGGTTTGTTCAAGGGTTTGGTGACTTGTAGTTCATTACATTACAGTTCATTCATCATTCCTTTTTTTTATTTCATTATTTCAATTCAAGGTTTAATTACCCAAACGAGGTCTTACCAAGGAAAACCCCCATTCACCAAAAACAAACCCTCTTGTTTTTGTGTTGAAGATCTTAGGTTGAAGAAGGATTGAAGATATTTTGAAAAGCAAGATTGGAAAAGTTTTCAAAGTTTTAAAATTTGTCAAAGTTGTCAATTCACAGAAACTCACCTACAAATCTTATTTTTGACTTTCTGACACTGCAACTCGGATCAAACAAAAGCTTCAGATTGACATCAAAGGCTCTTTAAAGTTTTTTGAAAACCCTAAGTAGAGACCCATTCATGCATGGGTGAATGAGTCCCAATTAGCCTCCTAAAACTACCTTTCGATGACTGGTAAACAATGCCTAACCATTCTCATATCTGCATAAAGGTTGTTTTTGTTAGTATTGACCTTTAAATTATTGTTTCAATTTTGAATGTGAATAATTGAGTAGATTTTCTATTTTTATTTTTCTCCCAAAAGTGTTGTTCAGGCTAAAAACCCCCATCCTCAAGCATAAGGGAATCAATAGATTCCTTCATTGAATTGACTCACTTAAGGGTTCTAAGTCAATTCTTTGTGTGGATCTCATTTCCTAATGAAATAGTGAGAAATAGGTCTACATTTTAAATTGGTGAACCACCCTCTCATAACCACAACCTTTTTTTCATTTTTTCATAATTATTTGTGGATACATGTGGAGTTAAAGGTTATATTATGCTCTAGTAGTTGTGAATTTCATTGATTTTTTATGCATCGCCTGAGTAGATTTGCAATTTTTATTTCCTTTTTAGTAATTTTTTCTCTTTCCCCTTTCTCCCTCTAAATCAAAGTGAATATTTGTCTTCTAAAGCCCCAAAGGTCATTTCATGGGTCGTAATTAGGTCCCATGCCTATGAAACTTCCCAAGGTTATTTCTCTTAAACACTAGTTTTAAAGATCAACAAATATTTTCTGGAATGTCCAATGGGACCTCCAATTCATGATTATAATCAAGTTTATGAGTCAAATTCTCATCACAAGGTCATTGGCAACATAAAACCCAAGTCTATTACTACCACCCCTAGTTATTGTAACTCAACAAAGAACCATTAGGGCTAGAGCAACAAAAACACAAGAACAACAAACCTAGGCACACATGGCACATCAAGGGGCACCTATGAATGTTGTATCATGGAATAGAAATATTCTTCTAATTCCTTCAATTACTCCAATTATGTGGTATTTGATTCCTACTGATGCACTTAAAGCACTTCTTAAGTTCACGGGAGAAGATTTTAAGACACCTATGAAACATCTACAAGATGTAGCAGATGTATGCAATGTACATCATGTTATAGAACAAAATGTGGCCTTAAAATTACTCGTCACATCTTTTAAAGGGAAGGCCCTTGATTGGAACTAGTCTTTGTCTCCAAATTTAATTGGTACATGGGATCAACTTGGAAATAGTTATCAATAGTTGTTTCTATATTTGATTGTGTGTAAGCTTTTTGAATCAACGTTTCGAATCACACTTCATGATCCATCATCAGGATAGAGAGCTTAAGGATAGATTATCTGGTATCCTTAAGCTCTCTATCCTAATGATGGATCACAAAGTGTGATCTAAAATGTTGATTCAAAAAGATTACACACAATCGAATCCAGAAACAACTATTGATAGTATTATGGATTGTGGAAATCTAATAACATTAGTTGGAAATAGTTTCTTTGATAGATTATTGAAAAGGGAGATCGGTCATCCCTCCTCCAATAGCTAATTACTATGAAAAGGGCCCCATAAGAGGTCATAACTATTTTAATACTAGGTTCCACATAACTTGGCAGAGGATTTTGATAGTGGCCCAACCACTAGTAGGTATGGCTATTATTTTTTTTTATCTCAAAGCCTTTAATTCAGACATAGTTGTGATGATTCAATCCCATGGATGCCAAAAATTATATAATGCATATGAGTTGGCTATTAGAGTGGAGAATAATTTGATAGATGCATGAAAGCTTCACCCTTGTCCCCCCATGCTCGTGTTCCCTAAAATATTAATTTCATCATGTAAGAAGAGGCTCTAAGAACTTCACAAGTGCCCCCTTCTATGTATATGCATCCTTTTGCCCTAACAAGTGCATCTTCCTAATCTTCTCTTGCAATGGAAATGAATGACATGAAGAGTCTCTTAAGAATGTTCTCCAATGAAATTATTAATCTGAAGAAGTAACAGGCTATGTATCCTAAGCCTTCCTAAAAAAAATACTAGAGTGAAAGGCCCCCATCTTAGTATAACTAGTATCAAGGAGGAAAAAAAGTACAAATCTTTAGGCTCAACCATCAAATCAAATTGTTCTTGTCCCCACTCCATTGAAAACTATACCATCAAATCAAAACATAGAGTTGGTCAATGGCCAGAATAACTTGGCAAATGATTCTAACTCTTGGCACACTTCCCATGTAATGATACACACATGCCTCAAAACTATCCTAGGGGTAACCTTCAATATAGAAGATAATAGAATAGTGGAGTCAAGGGATTGTGCCTGATATAATTGCTTATGGGTATCAATCTCTAGGAGTTGAAAATTAAATCCTAATATCCCAAATGTAGGAAATGTTGCTATAGCAAGAAAGAGAAATTTCTTTTGATCATGTGCTTTTCTCTTGGATGGAGGGGGGAGATATGATGTTTTCTAATGATGCTTCTTCATCAAAGTCTCGTCAAGTTCAATTAGGCTATTACACCTGATCTAAAAAGAAGCTAGAGGAGAATCAAGAGACTAATCCATGACCTAGGGCTACTTTCAAGAGAAATCAAGGACAACAAGTGACACCTCCATCATTACAAAAATATAGTGAAGTGGTTTTGGGTAAAGCAAAAGACTCCAAAACCCAACCCTCAGGATCACTTAATATGGTGGAAAAACTTAAGAGAGCTTTGGCTAACATATATTTATGGAATATTTTTGAAATCCCTAAAAAAATTAGTATTATGGAAGCCTTGAAGGTTCAAGGAAAGCCAATTCCAACTGATGCAATCCAAGAACATGGGCCATCCAGAAACAAGGAGATAGAAAAAAGAGCTCAAGCTCATGTATCCACGATGTTCACAATGTTGAAAATCAAGCTTAAACTTGTAGCAATAGGAACCTAAATAAGTGGTTACAAATCTGAAAATGTGTATTCAAAATTACCAATTATGTGATTATGTGATTAACAATTCCAACAATGAAAGGAAAATAATAATACCACAAGTTGAGAACCATAAGTGACACAAGATATATGTGGAGAAACACTTGCATGAAAAAATTCCACACCCAAAGAGATGAAATGCTTGTATTAATTTTCAAAGAATTATAACAATACAACACTCGTCTCTGAATCTTGGCAACACTTTGTTACTCTGACAACCTACAAAAAAACTTATGAAACCACCATCTCAATGCTCCAGCATATATAAGTTTATGGGAGAGAATACCATTTCTGGTATCTTGAAATAACAAGTAAAACCATTTGGAGAAACTCACGCCCCCCTTAGTGGACAACCCATAGGCATGGTGAAAATTATTAAATGATCACATGGCCTTCACATGGGTGTCTAATCCAGAGCCAATCATAATTGTTCAATCTCAAGTGCTCCATTACTCTAACGGATTTGACAACTCAAACACATAACATGCAAGCTTGGGCCCCCAACCCAAGATAACATGTAAATCACATGCAAGAACATGCATTTATGGGTGGTTCCCACCCAAAAAGTGGACGCCCAAAATTAATATACACCTAGGATGCTCTATAACTATCACCATAGTGGGTCCACCTCTATGAATGCAATTACAATTTGTCATAGGAAAATAAATAAATAATATTTTAACTTTCATGTCCTTTAGGGCACTCCCAAAGAACATGGAGACACATAAAATCAGCTAAGGATAGCAATTATAATGTCACCTATCCTAACACTCTCCCACTTGACATTATACATTGCAACTACATCCATGAGATATAATAAAAATTATAATAAAGTACAGTGATCTATTAGAAAAATGGTAAAGGAATAGCTATAATGGAAGCTTTAATAGATTGCTGTAAACAAGATTATTGAGGGTAAACCATATGGAGATTTAAACAATTGTAAACAAAAAAATTGTAAAGAACGGAAAGCACAACACATAACACAGTGTTTATGTGGAGAAACCATTTCAAGAAAAACTCCACCATAGAAGAGATGGATAGATGTATTAACAACAATGGTGTTTCACAATACAATCACTCTAACTCCTCTTCAATCTAGTGGCATCTATGTACCTGTAAAACCTCTCATAGTGTCTCCATCTCAACCCCTCAATATATCGACTCATGGGGGCTCAAAATACCACAATAAACCATTACCATGGGTCAAAACAAGGTTTAGAAAAACCATGGTAAAATTCCATACGACCCCTTACATGTGAAACATGGTCTCTTACATGACATTACACCTTCTTACAAGATGTCATAAGAATACCTATAAAATAGGAGATGCTCTTACATGCATCATAAGCCATAAATAGCTATGCAAAGATTCTCTTATGTGTGTCATAGATGATTCTCACGTCCAAAATAATATCCCTCACTTTTAGCCCTTATAGTTTTCATAGAATCTGTCATAACATCCTTAAAAATAGGCTTTCCATGTTATACCACTAAGTGGATTTTGATAACTAATAACTTATTTTTCAAGGCACCGACATGTGGCAAAAGTGCCAACTCAAAATATCACACCACGATAGGCTGTCGTTAGGTCCCATTACTTTAGAATAAAATATTCAAATTGTCGACGGGTAGTGTTCAAGGCAATCTGCAATAGAAGAGTTTCAGAGTATCTCCCTTAGGTTCCTTAACTTTTTAAGAACAACTTTAAATTAATTCTAACTTCAAACTGTTTAACTATCAAACTGAAAAGTAATCTATTCCTAAGAAAATAGAAAATACTTGAACTGTAAACATGAGTATATTAATTTAGAAAGCATAATAACTAAGTTAAACAAACATAGAATCAATTTAAACTAAGAAACTGATTATAAGAACATAAAAGCTTATAACAATTCATAAAACATTCTCTTAACAGTCAAAACTCCAACAGTAAGTAACAACAACTACGAAAGTTGAAAGGATAACAAATACCTCAAAACTAAGATTTCATATTAGTGAATTTAAATAACTCTCTACAAAACATCAATATAACAAAAGAAAACACTTATCTACTCCCATCGAGTGGCCAGCTCATGGGACAACACATTCATTCTCAGCTCACATCCACAGCTATTTCAGAAACATCTCTATTAAACATAGTTATCATCCATAACTCATAACTCAGAATTTCAGATAAGAATCTCCTTATTTATAAACTTTTGGAAAAACATTCTATCAGCATAACATTACTTTTCACTGTATGTGTTACTTCCAACGACTGTATCTTTTATAGAGAAACTATAACTACATGCTATATTTCAGCTGGTATAGATAACCACTGAAAAATGTCTAAAACAGATCTACACATAACTCATCTATCCTATTACACAACATTTAAGAGGCTCAAGTCGAGCCATAAAGTCTTTTATTTAAAAAGGTAACATAAATAACATCTTTTTAAAAACAACAACATTTTCCGTCCATCATCCTGAAGTTGTGGAGCATTCTTCCAGCATATATCTCTAACTATTCTTGAGCACATGCCAGTTGGATACTTTAATCTGCAACTTGGTTGACCAATTATTATCTACAAAACACTTAAAACAACCCATTAAATCTGTATTGGCACATTACTTTAGAAATCAAAAGAAATAAAGTTTATACAAGTTCTTACTAAAATTAAGCAATTATTTCTTCTAAAATTTAATTAATTGGCAGAGGATAGAGATTTGCATATATGAACCAGGTCTTTGTGGTATTATTATGATGAGGTTATTTTTACCTCATCATTTCCTCCCCTTCCTAGTTCTTGGCAGGTCCTCCTGTCCCCTGATTATAATTCTACCCTCTACTCCCTTCTTCATACTTTGCACTGATATCATATAAGTCTTTTGTTGTGTCATCAAAGTTTATAGGGGAATTATGAAAACCTGCATGAAAAGCAACTCCCCTTTTCCATTCATTGAAGACTCTATCATCCTGATCTGTATTAATATGAAAAGCAGGGGCTGGATATAGCAGTAAAGGAGGTTTGTACCTCATTCCTATCCATTTTGTTCTGAGATCTCCTAGAATTTTGGCCAAGGCATCTGCTCTTCTGAAGGACCATCTAAGACCAAGAGGAGAGATCACTTCTCTTTTCTTTAAATATATAGGCAATGGAGTGTATCTCTCTTCACATGCATGCCAAGCCTTGCCAACCAATTTTTTCCCCTGTTCTATGAAATGATTATAGCAAACCCGAAGGTTGTTATCATACCTTTCTTTCATTTTCTCATCCAGCAAAAGAGCTACAAATGTCTTCTTAAAAGCTGTTGGTCTACTATTTGGAGATCTTATCTGAAGTCCTACACTTTTCTCTGCTTGAACATATTCTTTATTTCATTCTTGCCAATGGATTTGATTCCGCATAGTAGACAATAGAGATCTTAATTGTACTTCTCCCACAAAAAGATTAACAAAGAAATCAGTATGCTACTCTAACAAAAGATCATGGGTAAAGAATTCACAGAGCATATCTTGCTCTTCAGGTTTTGAGTCTGCAAACACTTTCACAAATTCTTTATCATTCAGTTCATAGGGTTGATCATTGTAGATCCTAAGCAATTTCCATCTAAAACATTGCTCATTCAAAAACATGGAATATAATCTGGATGGCCTTCTACAAGATAAAAGAAATTCAGCTATTTGACAAGCATCTGTTTCCCCTTATAAGCTTTATGAAATGCTTCTCTTAATAATACCATTTCCATTTTCAATCTGTTATTCTCAATTTGTGCATTCCTGAGGAAATAGCACCGTTCCATCCATTTCATTAATAATGGAGGAATCTGAATTTGGAACCATTCAGTTACCGTTGGCTCGGTTTGAACTTCTCTAGATTCCATCTTTGGTTTACCAGTGCTTTCCTGTAAGTCCTGCTCTAATTCTACAATCTTACTAAGAGAAGTATTCAATTCTTCTTTTTGTCTTTTCCTTTCCTCTTCAAAAGCTGAAAACATGAGCATAAAATTTCCTTTTAAATTCTGAATTTCTTTATTTAATTCATCCCTATGTATCCTATTTTCCTTATCACAATTATGAATTTGTAATTGCAGCTCACTAATAGATGTATCTTTTCCCTGCATTTCCAACTTTAAATCCTGAATTTCTTGATCCCTTTCATCTATTACAGTCTTATACACCATGATTTCCTCTTGTTGTAATTCCATTCTTTCTTTATTTTTCATGCAGCTGATTTCTTAACTCTTTTATTTCTAATTTCAATTTTTCAAACTCCATGTTAATATTTTTAGTTTCAACAAATTCAACAGCTTTATTAATAACCGGAGACAATTCCCCTAACATACTATCATCAATCTCCCTAAAAAGTGGAGATTGTTCCTTTTCTATTTCCTATTTTTCTTGTTCTACAGCTTCCTCTTCAGATACCAAATGAAAATGCACTTCTTCAACAGATATTTCTTTTTCTGAGGATTGGTGAATTGACTCCTCAGTTGCTAAATTTCTCTTTTTCTTTTTAGCTTTTGACCTTTTCTCTTTACTCTGTGCTGGGGTTTCTGCAGATCCAGAGGATAATCTTTTACTCCTCCTCAAAGGAGGAGTATCCTGATAATTTAAAATAGTTGGATCACTTAGAAGAATAGTTCTTCTTTTCCTCTTCTTAACAGGGTGAGTATCCACATTTGGACTCATTATCTCTACATCCTCTATCTGGGCCGGAGTTTCAAACTCATCTTTTCTAAATTTCTGGCACTTCCTCACCAACTATGGTGGGAATTTGGGGTTCAAGAGCTCTAGGGTTTTCGGGGGAAGTTGCTCCGGAAGGTGAAGCAACTTGTTTTGAGGATTCTCCTAATTCCATCTTCCTTCCTAATGTAGGCTTATCAAACTTCCCCAAAAAAATTTCCCATTTGCTTTGAGGTTTCTTACGAAAATAATATTTACAAATCAATTGAATTAACCCATGGTGTTTTAATGGTCCTGAACCAGTTTTGTATCTCTCTATTGAAGAATTAATAGAATCATTCAAGAAATGAGGCAAATTAACCCTTAGAGCAGGGTTTTCCTTCCCATGCCGCAAATGTGTTAATATGCGGAATGTTGGTCCTACAACAGTGGCAAGTTGACCTTCACAAGTGAAATATCTAATGATCCATGCAACAGCAGTACCCCAGGGTTCTAAGATAGAGGCTCTCTGAAACCCTTTATTCTGTCCCCTAGTACTGACAACTATCATGGGTTGAGGATCTCCCTGTCTAATGAATAATTCTGATAATTTTTGATATGGAATTTGTGTAGTTTCAGATATTTTAATACCAGAATCTTCCAACCCTGAAATAGAAGAGATAATTTTTGAACTCACCTTGAAATGCTTCCCATGCAGAATCACCTGACCATTAGAGTAGCTTTCGGCAAATGCATTCACCAGCTTTTCATTATACCCTTCAAATTTCTTGATAAAATCCAACCAGCCTACTTCCTCAAACAGCAGGGAGATATTACTTAACCCCAACAGCTTTTCTGCAGAATCCGGCTCAGATTTCTTCTTTGTGCCGCCCATTTTCTTGTCTCTCTTGCTTACCACCCTACTAAAAAATTCAATAATGCCAAGGACTTGTGCACCGGTATTTTTGAAGATATGATCAGACTGATATCATTTACTCTACTCTTGCCAGGAGCTTACTGTGTAATGATTTCAATTTGCATGAAGGGCCGCAAAAAGAGTGGCGAACTTAACAATTAATCACCAGATGGCTCAATTTACTAAATTGGGAAAAGAAACTCTTGCCAATTAATTATATTTTATTCAAAAATAACTAATTATTTAAAGCAAAAATTTGTACTTACTTCCATTCCATGATCACTTGAAGATCTTGTACCTCACGACCTAACATGATGATGCAAGGGTATTGGCTAAGGTGATGGTATAATTATTATGACATGAATGAAGAGACTCATGGATGATGAAATTATTAATAAAGATAGGCTATTACGGCGGCTTTTATTTACAATGACAGAAGAAGGCACGTGTACCAATGTACGATAACCAAAGTATAGGGAAAAAAATTTGAAAATTTCCTCGAAAGGAGTTGGCAGAATGAAAATGAATAAGTTCCATAGCATGCATTCGGACTAAGAAGGTGGTCGAAGTTCCGGAGCACGCATAAGACATGCATTAGGGACTAGAAAAGTGGATAAGTTTTGGAGCATCGCTAAAAGATGCAACCAAAACGGTGATCAAATGAAAGTTTTGGAGCATCGTTGAAGGATGCAGCCGACGCAGCGACCAATGAAAGTTCTGGAGCATTGTTGAAGGATGCAGCTGGAGCAATGACCAATGAAAGTTTTGGAGCATCATTGAAGGATGCAGCCGGAGTAGCAACAAATGAAAGTTCTGGAGCATCGTTGAAGGATGCAGCCGGAGCAGCAACAAATGAAAGTTCTGGAGCATCGTTGAAGGATGCAACCGGAGTAGCGACCAATGAAAGTTTCTGAGCATCGTTGAAGGATGCAGCTGGAGCAGCGACCAATGAAAGTTTCAGAGCATCAAGCATTCAGATCATCAAGTTCTGGAGCACTGGCTAGCTGAATGATCAAGTTCTAGAGCATCATGGAACGGTGCTCCGGAAGTTGTTATTCCTTTATGAAAAGTCCTACCAAATGAAAATACGTGTTAAATCTGAAATTTTATGAAAGATGCTAAAAAAAATGAACTAAGTACAATTTTTATTTTATTTTTTAGATAACATATAATCATTTAAATCAAACTAGACTCTACCTTAGTAGAGTCAATACATTGGATTTCTCCTTGCATTTCTACCAGCTTCATAAATTCTTCTTTGTAATGTAAAGAAAATTTGGTGCATCTTAGAGAAATCTCTAAGAACAATCATTTAAATCAAACTAGACTCTACCTTAGCAGAGTCAATATATTGGATTTCTCCTTGCATTTCTACCAGCTTCATAAATTCTTCTTTATTAATGT
>VDFB02283856.1:0-34660 GCA_007258455.2 Sequoia sempervirens | reverse complement strand
CATTGGAATGAAGGGGGTATCCATGCTTTTGGTTGTATCCTCACTAGAGATTTGAATGATGGCATTATTATTTGAATTTTTAGCCATTTCCCGAGAGAGAAATGAGTAAATAATAACTATAAGTAAAAACTTATAAATCATAAATCTTACAATAAAATTTAAATATTATTGTAAATTTAAAAACCAAATTATAATACTTTAATAAAAAGTTGTGTTTATAAATAATAATAGCAATACTTTTTATAACAAAATCAAAAGACATTTAAAGATGTGTCAAGAAAACAAAAGAATTAATTAATTTAAATGAGGGATTCTAATGGTAATTGCCTTGGTCATTGCATTTTTATAGCTTATAGTACTTTCTAGTTGATTTTTTATTTGATCAAAATCAATATATTTGTTAACTTAATTTGAAAAAAATTCATTTAATTTTTTTTTGTTAAATAAGTCAAACTGATAGATTTGTAATTAAATAAAATAATTAAAATATAAATTTTAAACAAATAAATATATATACTATTTAATATTATTTCATTAATAAATTTAATATTTAAGATTTTCCTAATAAAGAAATTTTATGTAAGAATAAAATTAAAATTATTTTAAAAATTATTAAAGTAGATGAAGAAAGAGCAAAATACTACTCAAATAAAGAAAATATATTAACCTAATATGTTATTTAGGTAAACAATTTACTTTTAAGACCTCTTCAATAAACCATTATAATTTTAAATGCAATTGCTAATAGACAACATTTTACCATTTACCGCTGCTCTAGGTGGACGCGTTTCTTGGTGAATTATACTTTATAATTTTTTTTTTATTGAATGAATTTGAATTATACTTTATAAATGTGTCCTACCACTTATGGCACAAGTGCGTTAAATTCGTTAGATGGGGCCTTCTTTATTATATTTTTAACTTTTACTTTTTAGCTAGTCTCGGTGGGTGGCATTTTCGGAATGGGCCACTAGATCTTCCACACTTCTTTAGTCTTTTAATAAATTTCATTTGCCTACTTTGTCTAGATGGCATATTAATGAACACGCCATTCATGAACCAAAAGTAGTTACAACTAGCTTATCTATCTTAATATATTAATCTATATATTATACCTCAGCGTATAATATATAGATTAATGTATTAAGATAGATAAGCTAGTAGCAGTTGCAACGTGCGTAATAAATTACTACTGAATGTAAAATTCCGGAACATTACTTCCAGGCTCTTCATGACCAGAGTCAAAGTACTTCAGGATCAGGCCTATAATCACGGTCTCCGTGGCATCACAGGGCCAGGGCCTCATTTAGACTTCATTGCCACTGTGTGGCTAGGGCCTAGCAAGCCAAGGCTGGGTCATACCCAAAGCGAAGTGAGAACCATGTTTGTGCCGAAAGTAACTCACATGACTGTGGCCAGGGCCTGGACTGGCACCATACCGTGCTCAAAAAGCCAGAACAAAGCCTTGGTCAGTGCTAAGTGGCTGGAATCACTATTGCCTTGACTGGAATTCATAATTCAGGGCAAGGTAAAGGATTTCCATATCTATCTTGGGCCATGGTCTGGGCTAGGTTGTAATCGGGCCAAGATTGCTGCTGGACATTAGCATTAGGGTTAGGATTTGGTTTATGATTATGGTTATGGTGAAGGTTAGTGTTTAGACTGATGATTAGGGTTATAGTTAACATGAGGGTTTAGTGTTATATATTAAATAAATTAAAATAATTAGGGTTAAAATTTAGGGTTACGATTTATATCATAGTTAGGGTTAGCATTAGATTTAGGGGTAACCATTTAATATTAGGGTTTAGCATTTAGGTTTATGATTATGGTTAGGGTTAGGGTTTATTGTTAAGGTAAGTGTTAGCATTAGGTTTATGGTTAGGGTTAGAATTTTTTTCTATGGCCAGTAATAAAACACAACCCTAGTTTAATCCTTAACCTAACCCTAAACCTAATTGAACCCTAAACCTAAAATTTACCCCAAGCTTTATCCTATAGGCTATAACCTCACCTTAACCTTAACCGTAATTGATCCCTACCCTAAACGTAACCCCTGTTAAACCTTAATCTAGAATCCTAACCGCAATCTAACCTTAACCCTAATTAATCTCTAATTGAACCCTAATCCTAATTGATCCATAATCCTAACCCTATCCCTAATTAAACCCTAATCCTAATTGATCCTTAACCCTAACCCTAATTGAAGCCTTACCCTAATTGTAACCATTATCTAACCCTAAATCCAAGATTTATATTAACCCTAATGTATGCTTAATAATAATCTTAACCCTAACCTCAAGCTTTATCTTAGAATCCTAATCATAACGATCACCCTAATTGAGTGATTAAATGCTAACCTAATTTGAAATAAAATTCTAATACTAAATTAACCCTAATTAGTGTTAGAGTTAGGTTTGGTTTTAGGGTTATTAACTTCAATCCTAATAACCTCAAACCTAACCTATCCCTAATACTAACCCTAACCTTAATAAAATAATTAAATCAACAACCCTAAATCTAATTAAACCCTAATTAAACTGTAATCCTAAGCCTAACATTAACCCTAAGATTTATTGTAAAACATTAATCCTAACTGTAATCTATCCTTAACCCTAACCTTAACACTAATTGAACCCTAATCCCAAGCTTTATTTTAGAACCATAACCATAATTGAACCTTAACCCTAGATAAACCTTAGGCCTAATTGAATCCCAATGCAACCCTAATTAAACCTTAACCCATAATAAACC
Organism: Sequoia sempervirens; assembly: GCA_007258455.2. Taxonomy (NCBI): domain Eukaryota; kingdom Viridiplantae; phylum Streptophyta; class Pinopsida; order Cupressales; family Cupressaceae; genus Sequoia; species Sequoia sempervirens. The sequence continues at coordinate 31,906 of VDFB02283856.1, read as the reverse complement.
CCAACCTTCACCTTAATTCCATTCTTTATCATAGAACCCTAACCCTAACCTTAATATTATTCAAACCAAACACTAACTCTAACCCTAATTGAAGTGTAGTACTAACCCTAACCCTAATTGAACCCAAATACTAATTAAACCAAACCATAATTGAACCTTGATACTAATTAAACCCTAATCCTAATACTAAATCTAATCCTAATTGCTCTCTAACCTCAATTTATCAGTGACATTGATGCTAACCTTAATACTAACCCTAAACCTAACATTTATACTAATTGAACCCTAGCCCTAATTAAACTCTAATTCAACTATAATTAAATCCTAACACTAATATTAACCCCAATGTTAGTCTAACCCTAATTGAATTGAAATACTAATTAAACCCTATTTGAACCATAACCCTAACCCTAAACCCTAATTGAATCATAACTCTAATCTAACCTTAACCCTAACATTAAACCTTACCCTAATTGAACCTTAACCCTAACCTTGATTATAACCCTTATCCTGATTGAACCCTAACCATAAACCCTAATTTAATCATAACCCAAGCTGAACCCTAACTGAGTTCCAATCCCAGTCATAATTAAATATTTATCATAACCTTGACCCTAACCCTATTAGAATCTTAATCCTAATTGAACCCTTTAACCTAAGTCTTAGCGTAGAACCGTAATTGAATACTTACCATTTTTGAACTGTAACTCTAACCCTAATTAAACCCTAACCCTAATTGAAATGTATTACAAACCCTTACCCTTATTGAAGAGTAAATCCTTAGTGAACTCCAACCCTAACCATAACCCTAATTGATCTCTACTTCTAACTTTGAACCGTAATTAAATCCTAACCCTAATTGAAGCATAATCATTACGCTAATTTAACTCTAAATGTAATTGAATTGTAACCTTAAACCTAACCCAACCTTTATGATAAAACCCTGAACCTACCCTAAACAAACACTTATCCTAATTAAACTTGAACCCAAATGCTAATTGAACCTTAACCTTTACCATAATTGTACCCATACTCTAAGTTTAATTGAACAATAACCCTAATTTAACCATAATTGTACCCATACTCTTACTTTAATCGAACAATAACCATAATTGAACCATCAGCCTATCTTTAGTTGATTCCTAATGTAGTGTCCCTCCGTTTCGGTTGTCTTGGATCTTGACCTACATAAAAATATCCATATATTTTCTCAATGGATTATGTTTGGGGAAGGTTCCCGTACCTTTTTGCCATGTGTGGTTATATCAGCCTTTGCAATCCTTGTTCTTGTACTTTCATTTTTACTTCCGATAAGTTTATATCATCCTTATGCTTTGATTATTTAGTGAAATAAGTTTCTAATTAAAGTTTCTAGGCTGAAGTTTGTACTCAACTAGCAATTGTGGTTGAAGATGTAATGGTTTTGCTAATAGGTATAATATGAATATATATAGATTGCAAGCATAGTACATATGTAAAATATTTTGGTTTTAGTATAATTTTATTGATATCTTAAAGGGATATGATTAAATCTATATTGTGATTCAAATAGATTAAAGAAGAAACTAATTGTATAATGTGTTAAGAAATAGATAAATATTGATTTCTAATTAAATTAATAATATAAATCCATAACATCAATATTTATCTATTTTGTTGTCATTAATAAATTTTGTGAAATAATTTAATATTTATTAGATTTATTTTAATTAAATATGTATACATGGTGTTTCCTAATTTCATGCCATAACTAGATGAGACTCAACCTTAATTAGAAGAGATTTTGAATATTTATGTAGTAAGCATTTCTATATTCATTATTTGTGACTAATTGTTCTTCTTCATTCAAAATTATTCTCACCAATACTTTTTATTTTGCTCATACCAATATTTTTTATTTTGCTCATAAAATATTATATAGATTGATAAATTTTGGTAACACACTTATGAAAAAATTGTTCAAAGGAAAATAAAAGGTCACACTTGCATACAAGCATTTAATCCAAATTTTGATCAGGTCAACAAAATTATTTTATATGTGGATTGGCAAACAACCAGTACATTCCATATTTTTTATTAAAAAAAATGTTAAATTGGGCTTCTAAAAGACTTACACCTGCTTTGCAGGTGCCTCCATCTGCCTTCAAGGTATTCCTTCTTGTTCACGTGTCTTGATTAAGTGTTTCGTTTCTGCATGCTTTTCTGGGGAAGGCGTCAACATTTGAGGAGGGAGGATTGTGGAAAAAAAAAGAGAACACCCACCCACTCGTGGTCGCACACACTCTGCCAGGCAGATGACGTGCCTTGTCCAGGCACCCAGAAGGAGGTATGTTAGGAGTTTCTATCAACTGTGGCAAGGCAGATGGTATTCGCTCCTCCAAACTCTTCTTCCCTGGTATTGATCCCCCACTTCTCTAATCAGGTATGTCAATGAGGTATGTCTCCTACACAGAAATCACATACCATTTATATGGCCATTAATCCAGCTGCGTCCTTGGATCTCCTTAAATTCCTCGATCCTTCTTGCTTTGTTTTGGCACAGGCAGTTAGAAGGTTGGATAAGGTGGTGTAGTCGGGCTTTACACCTGCCAAATTGCATTTGCTTGAAAGTTTCTTAAGCCTGTTCAACAAAACCGCGTTGTGCATATTCTGCAATCATTATTCCATGAGACCACATTTCTTGAAACAGTTTTCGCGCCTTGTGTTTGAGTCCTCATCTCTTTGAGGTTTTCTGTCAAACTGTCAAGTGCCTTGTCTGTGCTACACAGTTTGCATACATATATATGTCGGCATAGTTGGGTTAGAGGCACCACTAGCTTAGCGGAATCTTAGTAATAAGTTTTAGGTGCCTCCAAGACAGCCATTACGGGCATAAGGGTAACCATGCATTCCTAATGATCAACCATATTTGTAATTCATTAAGGGCGGCTGATATGTGAAGTATGTGCAGCCCTCATCCTCTTAACCTGTTTTCTACGCTCCCCTTGAATCAATCAAAGCTTACAATGTTAGGATGGGATTCCTGAGTGCTTCATTAGGTCAAAGATTTTGAGAGCGTCCTTGCAAAATCCATCTCCTGTACCAACACCCGCCCCCCCGCAGCCAATCTTCTTGCAGTCTCCTCATTCTTTTGTCTTGCAAGTCATGCTTGGTATTATCGGCGCTGCTCTTCTTTTTTAGTCATCTGTGAGAGCGTCCTTGCAAGATCCATCTCCTGTACCAACAACCCCCGCGCCCCCCCCCGCAGCCAATCTTCTTGCAGTCTCCTCATTCTTTTGCCTTGCAAGTCATGCTTGGTATTATCGGCGCTGCTCTTTTTTTTTAGTCATCTCCTGATTTTCAGATCGTAAGGTTGCCTTGGAGATGCCTGATTCTCCTCCATTTACCTCAGCTTTGGGTTTTTGTTTCACTACCCCATTTTCATCATCGTCGTTAAATGCGTATGCAACATCAGTGTATACTTTGGAGCTAACCCCAATTGCATTTTCAAGCCCTTTATCCTTATCAACCACAGTGTCAGTAAGGAGCGATGAATAATTCTGTGTTTTGGAGTTACCAGTCTGCAACTGCAAATTCTAAAACCGAAGTGGTACATTAAAATACATTCCAGCCTTCACAATGTTGTCAACTTGTCTCATCCGTAGCACTCGAAGCACTCGAAAATAGAATGTTGTAGAAGTTTAAATAACCTCGCTTATTTTATTTCAGTTAAACCGAGGGGGTGACTTGGGCACAGTGGAAATCGGACAGATGGCTATCTGTCTGTTCTAATTATTGGTGCAACATTAACTTCGCAACTCTTTTTTATAGCATAGTATTAAAATATATAGGGAGAGATTATTACCAAATTTATGACGTGACTACTTTAGCTCAAATGTTTTTCCTTCATGGAAGACGATCAAACGAATCTCAGCCACTCAACATTGTATTCGTCCTTTTAGCTGTTTTGTCTTCTCGGTCACTAATGGTACCCGATTCCCCAATCTTGTATGTGCTTGTATTGACTCTTTAAATCTCCAATTTGGCAAGCTGCAACAGAAAACTAGGTGAGCAGTAGCCTGAAATTAAGGTTTCGACGAGGGCTGTAGAGTATGTTTTCATTTTAAAACGATATATATATATATATATATATATATATATATATATAAAATGGGTTATAGCTCGTTTGGAACTTTGTATTACAATAAAGGATTGTGTTTATGATTCAAGGAGTATGATATATATTTATATGTATAAATTATGAGGGTTAAATTTTGGGTAATATTAATTTACTTATAAGAATTTAGAAGGGATATTTGGTTAGAAGAATAGTTATTGTATGATTAAAAAGGTTGAAAAGAATAGTAAAAAGGGGTATATTATTAAAGAGTAATTAATTTCTCTTGTCAAGTGTATTGACTAAGTATATTAAGATGTATAAATTATGAGGGTTAAATTTTGGGTAATATTAATTTACTTGTAAGAATTTAAAAGAATATTTGGTTAGAAGAATAGTTATTGTATGATTAAAAAAGTTGAAAAGAATAGTAAAAAGGGGTATATTATTAAAGAGTAATTAATTTCCCTTGTCAAGTGTATTGACTAAGTATATTAAGATAGAAGTTGGGTAAATATACAGAAAGAATAAAGGTTAATAATTACACATTTTCTTTATTTTAGTTAGAAGTAAATTGGGGATTTACATATATACATAAAAGAGTAAATAAACAAATAGATAAATAATAGTTAAACAAATAAATAAAGTGATATAAATTTCACTTATTTAGGGTTGAAAGGGGACGTTAGCTATCTTTTTCCTTTAATTGGAAGTCGATTTCCTTTAACTGCAATTGGCTTAAATGTCAAGTGGAAATTTGTTGTTTTACTATTATGATTATCCATGTAAATCATATTAATTAGTAAATAAAAGAAAGAACTAGAATTTGGAAATTATAAAGTAGCCGTTAATTATATTTTTATATATGAAAGGTATTTGAATTGAGGGACAAAAGTGTAGTGATAAATTTTTTGTTTTTTTAGTAGCATTTAGATATATTAGGGTTAATAGCGTGTATGAAATTATGAATGTTCTTAATAGCTAATAAGGTTATTTGAGTTTAATAAGTGGTTACTTATCATTAAATTTATGGATTAAAGGAAATCTAATTTTAAATTACTTTATTTTATAGATTAGAGCCTTTTTGTGTTGATTTAGATAAAATGTTTTTAGGTAAAATAGGAAAATGATTTAAGCTGTGGTAAAATTAGTGTCGTGAATATTAGTTAGGTACATTCAAACTAGTTTTAATTTCAAATTATTTAAAGTTAAATTTATTTACAAATTCCTTACAATCAGATTGTGCTTTGTGTATAAATTGTCTATGTTAAATTTTAAATTTAGATTTATCTGATTTTAAAAATGTATATTAAATAGATTTATTTTGGAACGTATTGAAAATTAGATTTATTCTCTAGTGCATTAAAAATTAGATTTATTTTCAAAGTGCAGTTAAAATTTGATTTAATTACAATTTATATAAAGATAAATTTATTTACAAATTTCTTAGGATTAGATTGCGATTTGTGTATAAATTGTCTATGTTAGATTTGAATTAGATGTATTCAGTTTAAAGGCTAACAAATGTACATATTACATTTAATTAAATTTTATTTGAAGAAAACCAATATGCTACATTTTATTGAAATTTATTATTTTGAAATAACAAATATACATGTTTCATTTTAATGTTAATTATATTTGAAGTAAATTAAGGAATAAGTTAGGAATCTTAGATTAAGGGAAATATGAAGGTTTACCTATTGTAGGGCTTCATAGTGCTTATTTAATTAAAATATTTTATGGTGGAAATACATTTAATTATAGCTAATTATTTAATTATTCTCTACATTATCTTTAGTAGGATTGGATTGTGTCTACGTTTAAGTGAATGGATATTTATAGTTTATCTTGAACATGTAGACAGTTATTTATTTATCCTGAATACTCTTTGGATTTGATTCTTTATGCATACTGGTGAATCTATGTTGATCATATTTTCCTCTTGTTTTATTTCACTTTTGAGGGAGTTTTATGTCTAGAAATGATTTGGATATGATGGGAACCTGAATGTTAAGTTACTTTCTGATGGATAGTCATGGGTGGTAGGTTGTTAGGCTTCTAGCGACGATGGGAACCCTGTTTTGTGTTGAATCTTCCCATGTATAAGCCTTTGTGTTTCCATTGATTGTATTCCTATTTTAAGTTCTCATGGGTGTACTCTATTCTATGATTTGTTTTTCCTTAGTTATGACTATGAGCGAGATGGTTCATGCCTCACTCATGCATTCGTTTGTGATTTTTATGCTGGATACATCCCTTGCTTTTCCTTTTTTTTTTTCCTTCGGAAGTAGTTACCTTGGAAGTGGTCATTGAGATTGTCGTATGTCATGTTGTGGTTGACCTTGTGAGTTGGTCTCTTGATCGTTATGCTTGTCTATCTTGGTCGTGGGTCCTTTCTTGTCATCTCCTAGTGCGGGGGGTGGGCCTTTGGGTCCACGTGGTTAGGTGAAATGTGCTATGCACCCCATTGGGTTCCCAGGTCATGTTCATGATGGGGAAGCAAATGCAGAGTTTCCTGAGCTTCACTTGGTGGAAGATTGTTCTTTCCTTTAACCTTATTCTTCATTGATGTATCATACCTATATTCGGTATACTCTTCCCGTTGATATAAGGGAAGCATTATGTAATGTACTATTGTATCTTTGATGTGTTGTATCCATGGAAATATGTTCCACAATTGTATCATGGAACTATAAATTGAATTATAATAAAATGATGTATCGTTTTCCTCTCTTTTAATCATGGATGGTTGTATGTCATCATTATGTAATCTTGGTTTTTATTTGCTTTCATTTTTGATAAAATTTAGGGTTCGTAATGACCATTCCATGTACCCCAGAGGACATGGATGACTTTGCAAATGCATAATTGCTTTTCATGTAATGGATGTACATATTTATCTTATGTAATGTTTCACTTTCAAAAAAAAAAATAGTGTGGTATCTTGTTGTCCTTTGGGGTTCACACGGTGGGGCATTACACCTAACTCCAACCGCAACTGTAACCCTAATCTTTACCTCAAAATTTATCTTATAACCCTAACTTTAACCCTAACCCTAATTGAACCCTACCCTAACCCTAACCCTAATTGATCCATAATCCTAACCCTAAACCCTAATTGAGTCATAATTCTAATCTAACCTTAACCCTAACATTAAACCTTACCCTAATTGAACCTTAACCCTAACCTTAACTATAACCCTTATCCTGATTGAACCCTAACCCTAGCCCTAACTATAATCCTCATTGAACCATAACCCTAACTGAGTTGTAACCCAAACTCTAAAGTCTAATTAAATCCTAGCCTTAAATAAACCTTAACCCTAACCCTAACCCTATTTAACTCCAACCATAAATCCAATCATAAAACCCTAACCCTAATTTAATTCTACCATTCCAAACTCCATATAACTATGTAATTATCTAATTGAGTGCCAATTATTGATTTCCTTACATCTATATGAGTTGCATATATAAAATAAAGTAGAAAAATTCATAATTAATAGTCTCCCTAACCGTAATAGTCTCCTTACATTACCGCCACCAAAATTGTTAAGAAAAAATAACCATTGTAAAGGTAAGTTTACATAAACCATTCCAAACTCCATACAATTGTGTAATTGAGTGCCAACTATTGATTTCCTTTTCCTTTCATCTATATGAGTTCAATATATAAAACAAAATAGATAAGTTTATAATTAATTTTTTTAAATGAAAAGTACTATGATTAGGTTTAGCATTTTTTTTAATACCATTATTAGTAAGATTAGGTTATAACTATTTAATATACATTATTAAGGTGTTTAATTCAGTAGATGTATATTTAGGAGTTTTTATGTTTTAAATTAAAACTATTTAGTATATAATATTAAAGGTTTTTAACATATTTAGGAGTCTTTTTATGTTTTAAAATATAATGACATTAATGATTTAAGTGTTCTTGCATATATAATATGAGAGAAAAATAATGTTTTAAATTAAAACTATTTAGTATATAATATTAAAGGTTTTTAACATATTTAGGAGTCTTTTTATGTTTTAAAATATAATGACATTAATGATTTAAGTGTTCGCATATATAATATGAGAGAAAAATAATGTTCTATCACTATTATTTGTAAAATTCAAGGGCCACATATTATTCATAAGTCACCAAGGAGCGATGGGAGCGGGAATAGGAGCGAGCGAGTGGGAAAAGTCTGGTTTTGAATCTTCGAACAGTGTAGCGGGCGGGGGTTCAGGAGAATCTCAGGCGAATGTGGAGATTTCTTCGAGTTCTGAGAAAGGTAAGTCAGGCTCTGTTGAAAAGGACGTTCGCGAAAAGGTCCAGGTGGACCCAGGTGGAAGGGATCGGATTTCAACCCCGATTGGGAAGTGTGATGATAAATCCAAGGATGCCGCGGATCTGTCAGAAAAAGGGGATGAAAAGGGTAAAAATTGGTCTTCGTTGTTTGGTGTTAAGCCAAATGACAAATCATCTTTTCCCCCTGTGCGCATTCTTTCTGACCCGGGGTCAAGAAAGTTTTCTATTTCTGTGCCGGATTAAATCATCGACCATAATATTACAAAGATGGAGAATGTTTTGGTCGGAAAGTTTTTGGGTCCTAGACCTAATATTGAAGTTGTAAGGGAGTTTGTTAAGAATAGATGGAAAACCAGTGGACTGGTTACTGTGGCGGTGCTTCCTAGAGGTTTTTTTGGCGTTCAATTCACTTGCAAAGAGGATTCCAAGGCTGTCAAGACTGGTGGCCCTTGGGTTATCGGAAAGTCTTCCTTGGCCTTGAAGAAGTGGTCTTCTAGGTTGGATTTTTCTGACTCTATTTTTGAAATGGTGCCGATCTGGGCTAGATTGCCTAGTCTTCCTTTGGAGTATTGGAATACAGATATTTTCAATGGGATTGCTAGCTCCTTTGGAGAACTCCTGTCCATTGATTTAATGACTGCGGCTAGAAAGCGACTGGTCTTTGCTAGAATCTGTGTAGGGGTTTCTCAAAATGCTGATCTCCCTTCTTCGATTGACATCCAATGCAAGTTGGGAGTTTGGAAGTAATCTATTGAATTTGAGACCACAACCTTTGTTTGCTTTAAATGCTGAAAGTCTGGACATTGGGCAAAGAAGTGCCGACTAAACAATAAAAGTGAAATGGAGAAAGTTGCTAACCCTAAGACTGTTTGGAGAAAAAAATATGAGGAGGAGAGGCAAATTTTTTCCCTTGGTGCGAAGGAGAATCTTGAAAGACACACTTTTGATCCTGATCTGAAGGCGAACCACAGATGTTTGCATAAGGATGCTTGCCCTGGTATAGAATGTACTAGCTCTTCAGATCCTAAGGATCCAAAATCCATGATCTCACCACATATGAATAGTACGGAAGAAATTTACTCTATGGAGGGAGCTTGGGATACTTAGAAGAAGGTTGAAATAAGTTGTGAAGAAACAGGTTTTATCTCGCCTTCACCTTTGGTGTTGGCTGGTAGTATGAATGTGCCTGGTCTGGAGGAAATACCCATTAAGGGTTTGTCCCTGGAGATAGGAATACCTTTCCCTTGTCATTTTCCTGCTGATAGACCTCGTTCAAATGGGGATCAGGAATTGGAGAACGTCACTTTGGAAGTTGTGAGGGATACTTTTGAGACCCAAAGTGGGAAAATGAAAACACCTACAGTCAACATTCCAGAAACCAAGAATGGCTTAATGGATACCCTTCCTTGGGATCAGAGGCTTTTTTCTGAGAAGGATTGGGAATCAGGAAGAGAGGTGGAAAGCCAAGATGAGACTGAATGGGAGGAGGTTATCTCACATTCAAGGTCAAAGAAGGAAAGAAAAAAGAGGATGGAAACCTCAAGTGGAATGATCACAAGAACTAGGGCCAAGGCGGACTGTGGGAATAATAAGCTTAGCTAGGGAATGAGATCAGAAAAATGGCAAAGGGAACATGGTAGCCTTCAGGATATTGCAGATGGGATCCAAATGACCATCCCGGAGATACTTCAATCCCCAGGTAAGAAATGAAAATGATGTCTTGGAATATAAGAGGGCTAAATAGCCGTCATAAAAAGGATGTTTTGCAAAATTTTGTTAGGGACCACAAACCTGATATTCTTTTTGTTCAAGAAACAAAAATGCCTAAAGATAAAGTAAAATGCATTAAATTTTTTCAGAACTGTGGGGCTCATGGAAATAGTTCTGTTGGTGCTTCGGGAGGAATTGTTACTTTTTGGAACAAGTTGTTTATTAAAGGTGAGCCCTTAATGGAGAATGGTAATTTTGTGGCCACTAGATTTAACCACATAAGAGATAATTTTAGCTGGATTCAATCCAATATATATGCCCTGAATTGTAAGAAAGCTAGAAATTCTTTTTGGTGTGAGTTGTCTGCTTTTCGAAAGTGTTTTGCTAATTAGCACTGGGTGGTAATGGGAGACTTCAATACTCCTCTCCTGAATGATGAAAAATTTGGGGGTTCTTAAATAAACTGGGATAGCAAATCAGGCCTCTCTGACTTCATGAACAATAATGCCTTGATAGACCTTGATCTGCAAGGTGCTTCATATACTTGGACTAATAGGAGGATTGAACCTGATTTGATCCAAGTGAGACTCGATAGGGCCCTTGTTTCTGGTCAATGGTTTATAGACTATTTTTTTGCTTTGAGAGCTTTATCAAGGGTGGGATTTGATCATTTTCCCATTTGCTTAACAGCGGATCCTACCAAGGTGGAAAATAAATCCCCTTTTAGATTCAAAAAATTCTGGCTATCTCATCCTTGAATCTTTGAGGGAATCAGTAGATTGTGGAATATTGACTTTACTGGCATAGCTATGTTTAGGATTGCTAAAAAATTAATGGAAGTGAAATTCAATTTGAGGAGATGGAAAAAAGACGCCTTTGGGAATATCTTTGGAACTAAGACGGATATTCAGGGTAAACTCCAGGAGATCCAGTCTAAAATCTAGAAGTGGGAGTACATTGACAATTACAGAGAAAAGGAAAATGAACTTCTCACTCAATTGCATGACATCATTGCTAAAGAGGAAGTTTTTTGGCGGCAAAGATCTAGGGTGTCTTGGCTGACTGAGTTTGATAGGAACACCAGATTTTTTCACCTGTCTGCTTCGAAACATAGGGCTGCTAATAGAATTGCTTACATTGATGTAAATGGGACAAGGTTTGAGGAGGAAGATGATATCAAGAAACAGGCTGTTCTTTTTTTCAATAACCTTCTTTCTTGTAATGGAGAGATTGTACCTGATGCTCAAGACTCCTTGCTTGAGGCTATACCCCAGGTGATTGGTCAAAATAAAAATTCTATGATCACTGCTATTCCTTCCAAGGCTGAAATAAGGAAAACTATTTTCTCTTTTGATGGCAATAAAGCTCCCGAACCTGATGGTTTTCCTTTATTCTTCTTCCAAGTGTTCTGGGAAATTGTTGAGTTGGATGTTGAGAAGGCTGTCAAGGAATTCTTTGGATCAAAATATCTTTTGAAAGAACTTAATGCTACTTTTGTGGTCCTTATTCCAAAAAAACCTAGGGCTTCGGAGTTTCAAGTTTTTCAGCCAATCAGCCTTTGCAATTCTATCTATAAAATTATTTCGAAGGTCTTAACTACAAGAATGATTTCTTTGCTTCCTCAAATGATCTCTTCGTAGCAGAATGGTTTTGTGCCAAGTAGGTACATTCTGGACTTTGTTATCACTGTTCATGAGAATTTACATTCTTTAATGGCCTCAAAGACTGAAGGGTTCATTTTTAAACTGGACATTTCCAAAGCCTATGATCGGGTAGATTGGAATTTTTTTATTTAAAATATTGGTCAAGTTTGGTTTCAATAACAGAGTCATCCAGCTGGTGAACCAGCTAGTTTCGACAGTTACTTCTTTTGTCATTATGAACGAGTCGCCCTTGAGGTTTTTTCAGACTTCCAGAGGTCTCAGATAGGGAGATCCTATCTCTCCTATTCTGCTTACAATTTTGGCTGAGTGTCTCGAAAGAAATATTAAAAATCTTATTGATCAAAGATCCCTTGTTGGTCTAAGACCTTCCTCTTCTCTTCTAACTTGTTCCCACCAACAATTTGTTGATGACACCATTCTCATGGGAAGATCTACTGTGGCTGAAGCTAAGACTTTCAAAAAGATTCTGAATCTTTATGAATCTACTTCTAGGCAAGTTGTTAATAGGGCTAAGAGTTCAATTTTCTTCCTCAACACTCATGAGCATAGACAAGTTAAACTTGCTCAGATTCTTGGATGTCGGATTGAGCCTCTACCATCAACCTATCTTGGTTTTCCTCTTTGCATTAAACCCTTGGAATCATTCTAGATCTCTTTGGTTGAAAAATTCAATAAGAAGTTGTCGGGGTGGAAAGAAGCTCTTCTCAGTCAAGCTGGAAAAATCCAGCTCCTTAAGGCTTCTTTACAAAATCTTCCTGTTTATGCTCTTAGTTTATTTAAAATTCCTGCTAAATATGCTAAGGCTATTGAAAAAATTCAGAAAAATTTTGTCTGGTCTGGTGTGGAGGATAAGAAGAGAATGCCACTCATTGGTTGGGATCTGGTTTGCAGACCTAAATCGAGAGGTGGACTAGGCTTAAGGAAAATTAAAGTGCTGAATCTGTCCCTTCTTGCTAAACAGTTTTGGAGAACTCTTACATTGAAAGGGGAATGGTGAGATACTTTAAAAGCCAAATATTTTAGCAACTATGAGTCTCTTAATGATGTTATTAATTCTTCTTTTTTACCTCGTGGTTCTGTCTGCTGGAATAATATGAGTAGAGGAAGAAAGTTGCTGGAAATGGGAACTGGTTGGCTGGTTGGAAAAGGAAATTATGTTAGGTTTTAGGAAGATAGATGGCTTTTTAAGGATCCTTTAATCAGAAATGAGAAATTTAGTAAATGGATGAATGATTGTAAAAGGGAATTCAGGGTCTTGGTCAAAGATTAGTAGAGAAATGGGGGTTGGGTTGATTTGAAGACCATCAGTCTGGATCTTAGCCCTGTTCAATCTTCCTTCAAGCCCCTAAGACTGGTTCAACACCAGGTGGATGATCTTGCTGTTTCGATAGATAATCCGTCTGGCATTTTTTTAGTTTCTTCTACTACTTCTATGTTGGTTAGCCCGATGGAGCCTGTGCCATTCTGGGCTAAGGCTTGGATTAATCTCTTGATTCCTAAAAAACTGGCCATTTCTTACTAGGATAATGTATGCTGCACAAGATTCCTACTTTGTGGAAAAATCTTGGTAAACGAGGAATTAAATTACTTCCATTAGATGCTAAGTATGTGCGTGGAATGATGCTGATCAGGTGACCATCTTTTCTTCATTGTCCTTTTGTTTCATTTTTATCAGTAAATTTTTGGCGCCTTCTTGAAATGGTGCGGGTTTCGCCTTTGGCCAAGACTTTTCTGTGCAAATGGAAAACTCCACAAAACCCTTTGTGTTTAGGGCTTTGGTCTCTTTTGTTCTAATTCTCTTTCTTTTCAGGTCATGGAGTATTTGGAAGGAAAGGAACAACAAAGTGTTTAGGGAAAATGAGAAGTTGGAGGGGGATTTATATGAAAAAATTGTTAGGGCAATAAAGGAAAATTTATCTTTAATCCCTAGAAAAAGGGTGGATAAAGCTACTTGGTCTCCTTTTGATATTGCTACTGCTGAAAAGTGGAATTCTAAATTAGTAGCTTTAAATGTTCCCACACTTGACTTTTGTGGGAGGGAAAATGCTAGTTGGTCTTTGCCGCCTTTAGGCTGGTTGAAAGCCAATTTTGATGGTGCTGCTAAAGGCAACCCTGGGAAAGCTGGCAATGGGTGTGTTTTAAGGGACAATACGGGGGCTTTTATTACGGCTTTTGCTGTGGATATCGGCACCCAAACTAATCATGTTGCGGAAGCTGTTGGGGCTTATCACGCAGTTAACTTAGCTTTCAAGATGAACACGAAATGTCTTTGGTTGGAGGGAGATTCTATGAATACAATAAATTGCATTCTTGGGATTACCCCTCCCTCGTGGACCATTAAAAAGTGGATCGAAGATACAATTTCCTTATTAAGCAAATTCGACAAAGTGAAAGTGTCCCACGCCTACAGAGAAGCCAATAAGGTGGCTGATTACTTTGCCAATGAAGGGGTTAAGAAGGGTGGGGAAAACACGTGGAGGAAGAATGACTACCTCCATTCTGAGGTGAAAGCGCTAATTTATTATGATTCAATGCATGGAAGAGAAGTTTGTCTTCACCATGATGAAGCGGATAAAGATCAGGTACATCGATTTCATTAGATTTGATGGGAACGACGTCATTTTCCTTTTCAAGAAGAGTTTTTGACACGCTTTCTGGGTGTTTGGTAATATATGTCTTAACGGGACCCAGAGCAACTGTAGGGTATGGTATAATAGAGCTTTGAAGATGGGGGGAGAGAGAAAAAGTGTTGAGCCGAGCTGCTTTCAAGAGAACAGAAAGAATGCTAAAGCCTGGGAAAAAATTGAAAAGGGAGGTTTAGTCCCGTTTTTGGAAAAGCTCCATGGTACTGACGAGATGGCGCTGGACTATTTTGCCAAAAACTGGAAAAATGGTGAGATTGTGTTGTTTGGTAGGAATGTTAAGCTGAATGAGAAAATTATCGGTGAGATTACTGGTCTTTCGACTGAGGGTGTGAAATTTTATCGGGACCGGTGGTTCTCTGATGAAGCGGTCATAATATTTCCTAAAAAAGACAAGGAGAAGGCTAAGTTGGTTAAGGTTGCCAATAGCTATTTTGATGTGGAGTCCATTAAATCAATCTGGAGGAAAGTTTTAAGAGTCATTATGGAGTATATCACGGTTGACGGGCGCTTCACCAGGGCGTATGGTTATCACTTTGCCATTTTGAACCACTTCCGTCACAAGGTTCGTATCTCTTTTCCTTTTCACTTATTCTCTTCTCTGAATAATTGGCTAGATGAAGTTGAAAGAAACCCTAGGAGGATTTCTATTATTCACCCTAGTCTTGTTAGGCTCATCTATGAGCATTATCAAAATTTACCTGCTTTGCCTAAAATTGTTGATGTTGGGGATTTGGATGATGAGGATATGGAAAGTAGCAGGGAAAACGATCCCCTGGCCCCTCCTGCTTTTGCCCTTGTTGGGTCTAAAACCATTGCTCCCTAGTCCCTTTCTTGTCAGAATGCCCTTATGGATTCTGCTCTGCCTTCTTGTCCTAATCCGCAGCCTTCGCATGATTGCCCTATCCCAGGTTTTTCTTCTCCGTCTTGTTTTAATCCCCAGCCGTCTCCTATTTTCCCTACCCCGGGTTTGGTCTCTAGTTTTAAGGGTACCTCGGTTACAAAATTAGTCTCGTACTCGGGGAATTCTATGGAAATTCTTTTTGATAAACCTATGGTCAGTAAAGAGTCAGCCCCTAGTGCCCCTATGTCTAGAAGATTTGTGAATGCCCCTAAAGATTCCCCTAATCAGGGTGAAATTAATTCTGCCCTGAATAACCTCAGGGCTGAGGACATAATGAATGTGGCGGAAAAGAGTACAGATGGCCTTTTCACTATTCTTAAGTGGACCCAGAAGGAAGTTTGTGACTTGAAAGGCCGTAATAAAGATCTCAACAACAGAGTCATGGAATTGGAGCAGAAGATTAGCTGGAGCTGTAATGAGAATGAGGGACAGGACACCCCCTTACCGGGGAAAAGACAACAGTCGCAGGAGGAAAGATTGACTAGGCTCGAGTGCAATATGTCCAAGATTGGCCAAAATATCAAGGCCATTGTGGCGAATAATTACAAAATTGCCAGGCACAATGCCATTATCATCAATGCTATGGTGGAAAAGTTAGAAAAAAATCAAAAGGGATCATTGGTCGTGGACTTGGATGCAGACAGAGGTTGTAGCAGATCTGTTGCTGAAGGGATTTCGACTCGCACCCGGGCTAATACGAAGAGGAAGGCCCCTGCTTCTCCACACACGGTTCAAATCCTCAAGTAGGGGTTATAGGATATGAATGAAGTTGAAAAGGAAGCCGAGGAGTTGATGAACACCTTGGAGTAATGCTATGGTGGTTATTTCTAGTTTTTTGGCGGTCCTTTTTTCTGGACCCTGTTGTCTCTTTGTGCTGTCATTTCCTTTTTGGGACAGCTGATTGTTTGTTCGAACTTTTTATGCTCTATCTTTGTAGTTTTTAACTTTGTGGTTTCAGGTCCCTGTAAAACCTATTTTTTCCTTTTCAAAAACAATATTGCTTTTAGAAAACAATATAGTCTTTTATCAATAGTGCCTTATCGAAAATTGAAACAATATAGCCTTTTCAACAACACCTTATCAAAAATGAGAGAATATAGCCCAAGGTAGACAACAACAATCCACAAAAACTATATAACATTAACAATTTTATTTCGTTGCAACCATAGCCACAAAACAAAATACATAAATTAAACAATATTAGTCTCAACAGCGACCCAAATGGAACCCACAAAAATTCATAGTAACAAACCCATGCAAAAATATGCTCTTTTCTCAATAGAACCTTATCAAAAATTGAAACAATATAGCCTTTTCAACAACACCTTATCGAAAATGAAACAATATAGCCTAAGGTAGAGAACAATAATCAACAATTCCTAATGGAAATTAACATAAATTGTATAACATTAACTATTTTATTCCATTGCAACCATAACTAGAAAAAGAAAGCTATAAATCAAACAATATTGATTTCAACAATGACCCAGATGGAGAAACCCATAAAACACAAAAATTCATAGTAAGAAACCCATGCAAAACCATACCCACAAAATGTGAACCAAAAATGAAACAATATCCATTTTTACAAACAATATATTCTTTTCTCAATAACACCTTATCAAAATTTGAAACAACCAACAGTACCTTATCAAAAATCAAACAATATAGCTTGCCACAAACCATGAACCACAACTGAAAGAATATTGCAAAGGGTTTTTTCAATATGCACCTCTTCCCGCTTGCTTCAAACACACCTCTACCCGCTAGCTTTGTCTATGCTACCTTGTTTTTCAAATGCCTGCAAAAAATGGGCAAAAAATTATCACAAGTGACACTTTCATTTTTCTTTTGCAACCATCGCCCCATGAAAAAACCAAAAAATAACCTCCAACCACCTTCACAGAAGATGGACAACGGTTGATCGAACTTTCACCCTCACAAAAGCTTATCCTCCTCACTTACGGTTTTGATAGGAGGTATAACAACAAAACAAGACCCAACAATGCCTTATCAAAAATTGTGTAGACATTCGCTATGTTTCCCAAGGTTTTAAATGGCAGGTGTTATTACAACCATCGCCAGTACATGGAAACCATACAACAATTAATGTTGATGCGAATCAACGTTTAATTTCACTGGCCTTCTCTATCCATGCAGCGGAAAATATGCCAACCTATTCCCAATGTGCACCAAGTGCCTTCGCCACATGACCACCAAAAGGCTTAAAAATCATGAAGGCTGACGAAAATTCTAACCAAATTAAAAATATCCACCACCTTTTTTCATGACCATCGGAAGGCTTAAAAACTGGGAAGACTGACGAAAATTCCAACCAAATTTCACACAAATAGCCTATTGACTAATTATATTATGTAATATATAAATAATATAATATGTATTGATAAATATAATATTTATTATATTTATATTATATATTATATATTCTATTATACAACATATAAATAATATCTCTCTATCTTTCCCCTTCACACCTTGGTGTGTAATGGGTACACTAAAGTGGCGTGGAAGGTCAATTATAAAAAAAGAGGGAGAGAGTGAGAAAGAGGAAAATCGAGAAAGATAGAAAAAGAGAGAAGGAAATACAAATATAGAGATAAATAGAGGAGAGAGAGGAAGAGAGAGATTGAGAGATAATGAGAAACATAGAGATAGAGAGGGATACATAGATATATAAGTTCATATCTCTATATTTATTCCCCTCTATCTCTCCCTCACTCATTCTTTGCCTCTCTTTTTTTCTCCCTTTTTATATATCTCCCTCTCCCCTCTCTCTTTATATTTACTCACTTCATTTCTCTCTATTTCTTTATATTAAAACCTCTCTCTCTCTCTCTCACATTCACTCCATCTCTCCTACTCTCCTACTCTCTCTCTCTCTCACTCCTCTCCATTTCTTTCTATTCATATCTTTCTCTGCCTCTATCTCTCTTTCTCCCTATTTCTCTCTCTTTCCATATCCCTCTCTATCTTGCTATATCACCTCCCCTTTCTCTCTTTCCCTCTCTACCTATCTTTTTCTCTTTCCCCTCTTCTCTCTTCCTCCCCTCTCTTCTTCTCCCCCCTCCACCCTTTCTCCTTCCCCTATCCCCTATCTTTCCTCCTTGATCTCTTATATCTCCTCTTCTTGTATCTCCTTCTCTCCCTCTCTCCTCTATTTTTTTTATCTCTACTTCTCTCTATTTGTCCCTCTATCTATCTCATTGTCTCTCTCTCCTTCTCCCCCTCTCTCTACATATTATATCTATATCTATCTATCACTCTCTATCTCTCCCCTTCCCCCTATCTCTATATCTCTCTCTCATCCTCTCTATCTCTCTATCTCTCTTCATATTTATCTCTCCCTCTCCCTCTCTCTATCTATTTATCTCCCTCTTCCTCTCTCCCCTTGTATCTCTAAACATGAATCCCTCTCTCTATCAAAACAAATTTATAATCAAAATGTGAATATTTAATTTTTAATTTTTGTGTATTTTTTCTATAAATATACTGTCTTGTGCGTAATATGTTGGTTGTGAATTCCAATCATAACCATTTTAGCTTCCCCTTATAATGAATCTTTCTTGTCATGAAGAGAAGTTATAAATATGCATCTCAATCACTTGGATAAATAGATTAAAACCTTATAAATTTTTACAACTGCTTTAATAAAAGAGTTGCCCTAATTTTCTCGTGGATGTAGCCATTTTGGTGAACCATGTAAGTTGGTGTCATTGTTTTGTTTCTACATTTTTTTCTATTAATTGTTGTTCTAGTTTGGATTTCAGTTTTGTATAATTTTATATTAATCTACACTCATAACTCAACAAGTGGTATTAGAGCTAAGGAAAATTTGAAATGTTTCTGGGTTAGAACTTTGGCGTGTGGAAATTGTAAATGGAAGCATTGTTGATTCAAAAAAATCTCCTAATAACATTAGATGGAAAAACCAAGAAACCTATTGCTATGTATGATGAGGATTGAGACATATTAGACAATAAAGTAAAGGCAACCATTATCCTTTCTCTCTCAAGCAACGTGTTGTTCAATGTTTCAATGGAGAAGACAGTGAAGGGTTTAGGGGATTGATTTTCTAACATGTCTGAGAGGGCTTCCACATGTAATAAAGTCTTCTTAATAAATAAATTGTGCAACTTGAAGATGAAAGAAAGTAACAACATTTTCAACCACTCAAATAATTTTAAGACTCTAATCAACCAATTAGTTTCTATCAATATTAAATTTGAAGATGAAATAAAAACCATCTTGCTATTGTGTTATCTTCCCAATAATTGGGAAGGTGTTCTGATGGAAATTAATAACTCAATATCCGAAAATAAAGGATCCAACATAAAAGGGAATGTGTTTAACTTTGATGATGTGGCTTCAATTATCCTCAATGAAAACATGAGAAGAAAACATCAAAGTATTTCATTCGAAGGGGCTTTGATTTTATAGAATAGGGGGATATCCCGATAATATGGAAGATATAAGAATAAAAGAATATCTAGATCTCACAAGATATCTAAATCTCGGGACATATATAAAAGTTATTGATTTTGTGGCAAGGAAGGTCACATAAAGAGAATTGTTCCAATCATTTGAAAGAAGGTAGAGAGTTAATCAAAAGAAAATGAGGTAAATGCAACATATGAAGAGGATACAAATGCATGAGTTTTATCTACAAGTGAAACTACAACTGATGCATGGGTGTTGGATTCTAATGCTTGTTTTCACACCTCTTCGTGTTGAGAAGTTTTCAGAAATTATCAAGAAGGAAACATTAGTAAGGTCTACCTTGGTGACGATGAACCTTAAGCTATTGTCAATAAAGATGTGATATTAAAAATAAAAAATGGAAATAATTGGTTGTTGTAGGATGTGAGACACATTCCTCAACTCATGAAGAATTGATTTTCATAGGATAGCTAGATGCTCAAGGTTGTAGCATCACTTTTAAGTTCAACACTTGGAAGGTGACCAAAGGAGTGTTAGTGATTTCAAGAGGCAATAAATTGGGAACTTTGTATGTGCTAGAGAGTCATGTTGAATTTGGAGTTGTTATGCTAGTTGTGGATAGTAGGATGGAGCTTTGACACAAGAGGCTCGATCATATGAGCAAGAAGGGACTTTAGTTTTTGCACAAATATGATCAACTTATAGGTTTGAAATCTATTGATTTAGACTTGTGCACATGCATTGAATTTATAAAAAATAAAGGGGGATCATCTTCTTTATTCAAGGTAATGACAAGAAGACATGACCATTGGAACTAGTGCATTCAAATGTTTTTGGTCCCACTAAGGTTACTTCTATTGGTGGATCTAATTATTTTGTTACCTTTCTTGATGATTGCACTAGAAAGGTTTGGGTTTATATGATAAAAAGGAAGTCTAAAGTATTTGAAAATTTTAAAAATTTCAAAGAAAATATTGAAGACCAAATTAAAAAAAAACAAGTGCTTCAGAACTAATAATAGTGGGGAGTTTTTTCCTTGGAGGTTGATAAATTTTCTGCAAAGAATGGTATACAATGAATCAAGATAGTCCCTTTAACCCCTCAAAAAATGGTGCAACTAAGAGGTTGAATTGAACAATCTTGGAGAGAGCTCACAACATGCTTTCAAATGCAAGATTGGAAGAGTTTTGGGTACAGGTAGTTAATACAACAATGTTCTTGACTAATCCAGTTCCATCTTCTCGATTGGAATTTAATATTTTGAAGGACAAGTGGTTGGGAAGAAGAATTACTTAAAATCACTTGCAAGTGTTCAATTGAAGCGTTCGTTCACATTCCACAAGAGAAAAGAACAAAGTTGGGTATCATGTCCAAAATATTTTTTTTTGGATATGATGATGAGAAGTATGGTTAATGATTATGGGATCACATTATCAAACTAGTAACTCAGAGTTGGGATATGTGATTATTAATGAAAGAGTAATACCATTTTTTTCAAAACAAGTTAAGTCAGTAAAATAATATGTGTCAATCAAGGATAGTGAAATCATAAGTTATTTTTTAAAATCACTACAAAATACTCAATCACAACATACACATGTACAACCCCATACTCTACCTAGAATACCTATGTGCATGATATACACAATAAAGTTTTAATGTAGCCAAATCAAGAAAACATCTCCATTGGATGTGGTCCTTTTGAGTCACAAGGATTGGCATCAAATATTATAAATTCTAAAGAAGGTAATTCACAAGAGTTAATTCCTCAGTTGAGGAGGTTCACTAGGGAGAACCAACTTCTTGCTAAATATGATGATTTTTTACATCATCTATTAATATTTGATCAAGCAGAGCTAGATACATCTAGAGATGCTTGTAGTGACAAAGATAGTGATAATGGATGGATGCCATGATAGAAGAGATAGACTTGTTGTTGGTAAATCACACATGGGACTTGGTACATCTTCCACCAAATTGGAGAGCCTTGAAAACAATTAGGTTTACAAATTGAAGGAAGAAGATAGTGGTAGGAAATGGTATAGTGCTAAATTAGTGGTCAAAGGATATGACTAGGAGAAGGGTGTGGATTGCAAATATTTTTTTTCACCTGTTGTGAAAATGACTACCATCTAGGTAGTTTTTGGTTTAGAAAGTGTATATGACCTTGAGTTGGAGAAGCTTGATGTTAAGATAGTGTTTCTACATAGTGACTTGGAAGAAGAATTGTATATGCAACAACCAAAAGGTTTTGAAAAAGAAAAAGAAAATATCATGTGTAGATTGAAAAGAAGCTTGTATGGGTTGAGACAAGCCTTAGAAATGGTACCTCAAGTTTGATTCCTTCATGGCTAAGCAAAAATTTACCAAGTGAAAATCTCATCCATGTGTGTACTACATAGTTTTGGAGAAAAATGAGTTTTTTTTGTTATTGTTGTATGTTGACAATATGCTAGTAATCAACACTAGTATGAATATTGATAGCCAACTAAAAAATAATTTGGCTAATAGGTTTTGATCTTGATTTTTTAAATATATTAAATAAGTTTAACTTGATTTTAATTTGTAATTCAATCCTAAACATGTGTTAAATATTTATGTTGGTTCAGGGAAGTCATATGAATTTTGCGTCAGATCCACCAGAGGGATTAGTTAGCACTACTCCATTGTTGGGCATATCACATGAGGCACTTGTATGTATATTGTTTTAAAAACTATACTCACAAATTTGTATTTTGAATTCACTATATCAAACATGCATGTACTTATATTAAAAAAATGTCTATGTATAGGTTGACATGACCATGAAATGGGTATTGTACACCCATTTGATGCACGACAATATCAGGAGTCAACTAAATTTTAGGTTGTTTAATAATTTTTCTACATGTGTGCATAATTTGTAGGTATTTTAAATAGATTAAAAAACTTATTGGTACACTTGAATATATATGTTTAAACCTAATTTATACACATGTTCTTTATTTGACCTTGTAGGACCTTGTTAGTGACACTTTCCATCCCGATGATGTCATACCACCTAAACCAACACATACAGAGCAACCTAATATGGTAATTTTTTTTTTATATTATATTTAGAGTCAATTATAAATTATACATTTTGAATGAATGAAATTAAATTTTAATTGAATATATATGATCATGTGTTAAGTTATTTTTATTTATAGCACATGAGATAGGTCCTATAGCATAGCAACCTCATACGGTAATTTAAATATTATTTTATAAATTAAATTGAATTAAATTATTTTTAATCATCTTAAATCTGATTTCAACTTTCTGTCACTTGTATAGACTGATTTAGATCTTCTTAGTCCATGTAGAGTAAAGAGGTCTCTTGATTGTAGAGATGATAGGAGTTATATATATATATTTTCATAAATTTCATGTTTTAGTACATTCCACGAACTCTATATATCTTTCAATACACATTACATGTACTTTTTATACATGTTTCAACATTTCATTGATTGTATGTGTACATCTTTCAATATTTTTGTATAATTTCATGGACTATATCTATATATATGTTTCAATATTTCATGGATGTTATATATTGTTTCATGGACTTTATTAATTTCAACATTTTACGGATTATTATGGTTAAATAATAATTTACACATGTACATTTATTCATTTTAACTTGAATAAATTAGTTATCCTCATGAGACAATATTTATTATTAAATTCCAATATTTTCATACATTTTTATTTAGGAGTTAAAAAATATTTAACACAAGTGTGTTATCTCAGACATTAATAGGACATTAATGTGAAATTATACAAATGTGAAATTAATAGTACATGCAAGTATTTGTACTTTACATTTTATTCATAGTCAAGACATTAATAGGAAATTAATGTGAAATTATATACAAATACAAAATTAAAGTTGAAATTAATAGGACATTTAAATATTTTTACTTTACATTTGATTCATTGATTCATAGTCAAGACATTAATGTGAAATTATACAAATGTTAAATTATAGGACATTCAAATATTTGTACTTTCTATTTGATTCATAGACAATAAATTAATAAGGCATTAATGTGAAATGATACAAATGTCAAATTATAGGACATTCGAATATGTGTACTCTACATTTGATTCATAGTCAAAACATTAATAGGACATTCAAATATTTGTACTTTAAATTTGATTCATAATCAATATTTTTGATAGTACTATAATTTAGGATGACTCATCATAACTATTCCAAAATATTGTCTATGTTAATATAATTTATGTCCTAATAGGATGTCCTAAGGGGATCAAATAATTCAAAGTATGTCTCATGTTCAATCATAATTAATATAATTAAGTATTATAATTTAGGATGACTCGTCATAACAATCACATACTATATCAACATAGTGTCAATGTTAATACAATTTATGTCTTAATAGAATGTCTTAACGAGTCATAATAGGATGGTTTAAGGGGATAAAAAAATTTCTCAAAATTTTCTTAAGGAGATCCAAGAATTCAAAGTATTTCTCATGTTCAATCACAATTGATATAATTAATTAGGATATATATGAATTAAGGGGTCCTAGGAGAAATGATGGCTTAAGGGGTCTTTGTAGGATGGCTTAGGGGGTCCTAGGAGAAATGTCTGAAGGGGATCAAAGAATTCAAAGTATGTCTCATGTTCAATCACAATTGATATAATTAAAATTAATTTATATATGAATTAAGGGGTCCTAGGAGAAATGGTGGCTTAAGGAGTCCTTGTAGGATGGCTTAAGGGGTCGTAATATGATGGATTAAGTAGATCTATGAATTAAGGTCCTAGGAAAAATGATGGCTTAAGCGGATAAAATTTGGTGAAGTTTCCCAAGACAACTAAATTTAACAATAATATACATGATAAAGTGATTATGCATTCAAATTTTAACTTGCAAAGCAGGAAAACATGCATATAACAAACAAAATATATCAAATATTGACTTATATATATAAAAGTGTAAAGTAATTGTTTATGTACATATAAAAATTTGGCATATATGTCAACTCAAATAATGTTTACAAAATGTGGCTATGACATCAAAAGAAAATCTAGAACTTGTGGTGAATCATCAAAATGTAGCCTCTTCACGCCACCTGATATCAAAATGATAATAAATCAATTTTAACTATGCATATAAGCAATATCAAAATATCATCAAAACATGTATTTAAATTTATGTAAAATTATATATACACTTACTTGTATTTACATGTATCCCATATATTATATCTTATTAATTAAAAAATATATGATTATATTATATTATATTATTATATTATTGTATAGTATTATTATTTACATATTATTTATTATATTTATATTAAAATTATATAATACATAAATAATATAATAATATACTACATATAAATTATTTATCCATTTATTTTAGATATTATATTATACTTATATTCATATCTCCCTACTTCTCTCTCTTTCTGTCTCTTATTCACTCCTACTCTCCTACTCTCTCTCTCTCTCTCACTCCTTTCCATCTCTTTCTATTCATATCTTTCTCTACCTCTATCTCTCTATATTTCTCCCTATTTCATTATCTCTTTCCATATCCCTCTCTATCTTGCTATATCACCTCCCCTTTCTCACTTTCCCTCTCCACCTATCTTTTTCTCTTTCCCCTCAAGTCCCTCTCTGTTCCTCCCCTCTCTTCTCTCTTTCCCTCCCACCTCTTCTCTCTCTCTCTCTCCCTCTACTTATATCTATCCCTTTCTCTCTATCCCCTCTATCTATCTCTCCATCTCTATCCCCATATCTATCTCTCTTTCTCTTCCCATATATCTCTCTATGTTTCTCTCTCTTCTTTTATATCTCTATCTCCCCCTATTTCTCTCTCCCTCTCTCTATTTTTCTATCTCTACTTCTCTATATTTGTCCCTCTATCTATCCCATTTGATCTCTCTCCTTCTCCTCATCTCTCTAAATCTTATATCTCTATCTATATATCACTCTCTATATCTCTCTATACTCTCCCTCTCCCCCCTCGATATATCTCTCTCATCCTCTCTATCTCTCTATCTCTCTTCATCTTTATCTCTCCCGCTATCTCTCTCTTTCTATTTATCTCCATCTTCCTCTCCCCCCTTGTATCTCTAAACATGACTCCCTCTACATCTATCCATCCATCTCTCTCCCTCTCGCCCTTCCTCTTCCTAGAATTTTATTTTAATTATTTATATCTCTATCTCTATCTAGCTCTATCTCTATATCTCCCTCTCCTCTTCCTAAACCTAGCTATAAATAATTATATTTTACATCTCCATATCTATCTCTCTAATTATCTTTTCCTTTCTCCCTCCCTCTCCCTCTCTCTAATTATTAGTTCTTATCTCTATCATTATCTTTCTATTTCTTCCTCTCTCATTCCCTCCCTCTCTCTCCCTCTCTATATATTTATTTCATAGATATTTCTCTCTCTCTCTAGATATATATATATATATTATATCTCCCTCTTCTCCTTTGCTTATCCTTTTCCTTTTCCTTCTGCATCTCTATATCTATCTTCCTATATCTAGCCCCTATCTCAATCTCCTTGCTTCTCTGTCCCTCTCCCCCCTTTCTCTCTCTCGCTTTCTATCCCTATCTCTTCACTTTTCTCCCTCTTTACCTATTGCAAGCATATCGTGAGCCTATCAAGATAATGAAACTTTATTATCTTCCTAATTCAGCTTAGTTTTGTTTGAATCATCTTTGGATTCTTCTAAGTAGAAGCATCATTGCTTTGATTTTGTTTCAAAAATGTTTTGAGTTCTAAGTGGATGCATAGTTGCTTTGAATTTATTACTTCTCCAATGAGACCTTTGTTGCACAAGAAACATAATTTTCTAATTTTCTTACCAATTGACCTCATCTATTGCACAAATGTATGCAAATAATAAAATATTTTTTTCTTAATTGACCTTCCACACCTCTTTAGCGTACCCATTGCACACCAAGGCACAATTACTAGTAAATATATTATTTAATGTCCTGAAAGAGTTTATACATCTACTTAGTAAAATAACTAAAGATAATTAAAATGATAAAATAATTAAGCACTTCTTGAAGTCCATTGCATGTATGAAAAAAAGATAAAATAAATTAAATAAAATAATAATAAATATATTATATATATTGTGTAATGTAAATATATATTTGAATTTTTTTAATATAAAGTTAATAAATTAAATATAATTATAAGAAAATTGTAATCAAAATATGATTATATTTTATTTTAATTTTTTTAAATTTTTTGTATATATATGTACTTTCTTGTGGGTAACATGTTGGTTGTGAATTCCAATCATCACCATTTCAGCTTGCTCTTCTAATGACTCTTTCTTGTCTCGAGGAGAACTTATAAATATGCATCTTGATCACTTGGATAAATAGATTTAATAAACCTTGTAATTTTTTACAACTGCTTTAATAAAAGAGTTTCCCTACTTTTCTTGAGAATGTAGTCATTTTGGTGAACCATGTAAGTTGGTGTCATTGTTTTGTTTCTAATTTTTTTTCTATTAATTTTTGTTTTATTTTGGATTTCAATTTTGTATAATTTGATATTAATCTACACTCATAACTCAACAAGTGGTATTAGAGCTGAGGAAAATTGAGAAGAGATAGAGGAAGGAAAAATTGAAAATTTTTTGGTCAAAAACTTCGGCATGTGGAAATTGCAAATGGAAGCGTTGCTAATTGAAAAAGAGATCATAGTAACATTAGAGGAAAAAATCAAGAAATTTTCTGCTATTTCTGATGAGGATTGAGACATATTGGATAAGAAATCAAAGGAAACCATTATCCTTTCTCTCTCAAACAATGTGTTCTTCAATGTTGCAATGGAGAAGATAGTGAAGAGTTTATGGGATTGATTGTCTAACATGTATGAGAGGGCTTCCACATGCAATAAAGTCTTCTTAATAAAGAAATTGTTCAACTTGGAAATGAAAGAAGGTAGCAACATTTTCAACCACTCAAATGAGTTTAATACTCTAATCAACCAATTAATTTCTATCAATATTAAATTTGAAGATGAAATCAAAGCCATCTTGCTATTGTGTTATCTTCCCAATAGTTGGGAAAGTGTTCTGATGGAAGTTAATAACTCAACATCCAAAAATAAAGGATCCAACCTAAAAGAGAATGTGTTGAACTTTGATGATGTGGCTACAATTATTCTCAAGGAAGACATGAGAAGAAAACATCAAAGTACTTCATTTGAAGAGGCTTTGATTTTATAAAATAGGAGGATATCCCAAGAATAAGGAAGATATAATAATAAAAGAATATCTAAATCTCACAAGATATATAAATCTAGGGACATAAATACAAGTTATTGGTTTTGTGGCAACGAAGCTCACATAAAGAGGAACCACTAGTCATTCAAGAAGGTAGAGAGTTAATAAAAAAAATGAGGTGAATGCAGCATATGAAGAGGATGCAGATGCATGATTTTTATCTACAAGTGAAACTACAAATGATGTGTGGGTTTTGGATTATAATGCTTCTTTTAATGCCTCTTCATTCTAGGAAGTTTTCAAAAATTATCGAGAAGGAAACATTAGTAAGGTCTAGAATCTTTGTGTGAATGAACCTTATGTTATTATCGATAAAGATGTGATCAATGTTAAAATAAAATAAAATGAAAATAATTGGATGTTGAAAGATGTGAGACACATTCCTCAACTCATGAAGAATTTTATTTCTATAGGATAGCTAGATGCTCAAGGTTGTATCATCTCTTTTAAGTTCAACACTTGGAAGGTGACCAAAGGAGCCTTAGTGATTCCAAGATGTAGTAAATTGGGAACTTTGTATATGCTAGAGAGCCATGTTGAAGTTGGAGTTGTGATGCCAGTTGTGGAAAGCAGGATGGAGATTTGACATAAGAAGCTTGTTCATATGAGCAAGAAGGGCCTTGAGAATTTTCACAAATATAATCAACTTCTAGGTTTAAAATCTATTGATTTAGATATGTGCATGGTCATTCAATTTTTAAAAAATAAAGGAGGATCATCTTCTTTATTCAAGGGAATGACAAGAAGATATGACCATTGGAACTAGTGTATTCAAATTTTTTTGGTCCCACTTAGGTAACTTCTATTGGTGGATCTAATTATTTTGATACCTTTCTTGATGATTTCACTAGAAAGGTTTGGGTTTATATGATAAAAACGAAGTTTAAAGTATTTGAAAATTTTAAAAATTTCAAAGAAACAATTGAAAACCAAACCATAAAAAAAATCAAGTGCTTCAAAACTAATAATGGTGGAGATTTTTTTTCATAGGAGTTTGATAATTTTTATGCAAATAATGGTATACAATGAATCAAGATTGTCCCTTTAACCCCTCAAGAAAATGGTGCAACTAAGAGATTGAATCAAAAACTCTTGGAAAGAGCTCACAACACACTTACATATGAAGGATTGGGTAAAGAGTTTTGGGTAGAGGTAGTTAATACAATAGTGTACTTGACTAATCAAGGTCCATCTTCTTGATTGGACTTTAAGATTTTGAAGGACAAGTGGTTGGGAAGAAGAATTACTTAAAATCATTTGCGAGTGTTCAGGTGAAGCATTTGTTCACATTCCACAAGAGAAGAAAATGAAGTTGGATATCAAGTTAGAAAGATTTTTTTTTGGATACAATGATGAGAAGTATGGTTATAGATTGTGGGATCACATCACCAAACTGGTAACTAATAGTCGAGATGTGATTTTTAATGAAAGTGTAATATTATTTTTTTCAAAACAAGGGAAGTAAGCAAAATATGTGTCAATCAATGATATTGGAAATAGAAGTGATTTGTTTAAATCACTACAAAATCATCAATGAAAACATACACATCTCTTTGCAAACCATTGGTTGCTTAAGATGTAGATGGTCCACAGTTGTCATCTTTCCTCTATCAGCTACTTGATCAAGCTCAAATGCTCTCTTCTTTGCCTTGGTGTTAGCTGCAACTAGAGAATTATCTACATTTAATCCACAAAATTCTTCACCTTGCCAGTTAAGTAAGGTAGCATCATTGATAAGTTGATCTTGGCTATTGTGGAGATGCATCATTAAATGCAGTCTACTATGAACTTGAGGCATTTTGTACCATAAGTACCTGATTGATGAGTCCATTTGAGTAGGTGGCCTAATTGTGGGGCTGGTTGCAAGGGTAGCACCACTCATAATCGGCTGCTAATTTGTTTTGAATAGGAACCAGGTCCTTGACTACACTAACAGGTGCTGGAGCATAGGCCTAAAAGGTTTTGTGTTCACATTCTATTTTGGGCCCTGGTAATTGCCCTAGTAAGCTTGTCTACTACCTTGATATGCTTGTTGTTGACCTAGATTCTATTGCTGATAAGGCCTACTATATGATTGTTGCTTCTCTAAGCTTACAAGCTTGTTACCAAAAGACTATAATAGACTTTTGATTTCCTATAACTCATTTGGAGAACTTGAAGCAACATTTTCTTGTGTTACAACAACTAGAACAGGTGGCAGAGGTGCAAAAGGTGGTATCTGTAGAGGAATATTTGCATGGATCTCTGGGAATATAGGCATTAGTGGCCTAAGAGCAAGTTTACTAGCTTGTATTAGGCTATTTTCAACTCTGATTGCTATTTCAAAGGCACCCAATAGAGAAACCCCTCCCATTGATTATATCATAACAACTATATTGTTGTTAAGAGCCCTCAAAAAGTACAAAAATGCATTTTCTGGAGGTGGCCTTACCATTGTAGGGATTCTATCCCAAGTTCTTTGAAATCTGAAATTGAAATCATTTATTTGCTCTTGTGGAGCCCTCTTAATTGTAGTTAATTGTTCCAATAAAGACATATTATTAAACCTGTCTTGAAATTATTTATGCAACTTGTCTCCATATTTGTCCCAAGTTTCAATTGAACCAGCTGCTAAGCTCCTATACCATTACATAGCTCTTCCTTTTAGTGAATCAACTAATAATCTCATAGCAACATCTTCTTTGGTTATGTCATGGACTTTTCTTAATGAAGCCACATCTTGCATGTGTTCAATCGGGGTAGTTTGATCTTCTCCCATGAAAGTTGGCAGACTCTTCAAGGCTGCCATTGGAATGTCATTATGCTATGCCAAATTCAAGGGGATCCCTCCATTAAAATAAACAAAGGTTTGATTCCTTGGAGTGGCCATTGGAGGTGGCTGAGGTGGATTTACTAGTACTCTAGATGAAAACAAAGACGAGACAACAATGTGTGATCCCACAAATGGAGGAGTGAATTGAGTTCTTCTAGTATAAATAATTGTTGTTCCTCACCTTTCTATTGCTTTGCTTTGTCTTCTTGGTGGTGACAGCTACAGATATTCTAAAGGACTTGAGCTGCTCCTTGTTTGAACTCTTCTCATAAACTATAGAAGGTGTTATTTTCTGGAGTTCTTCCTCTTTATGGAGTCACCAAGTATGCCAAATGACTTTTATAAAGCCTGGGACTCACTGGTTGCATACTAAACTAGTAGTTCAATCTAATTTCGGTCCCATCGGGTGTGCTAGAAATTGTTGTCACCTAGAAATGCACCCTATTCATAGTAATGGAAACTGAGCTTTCTAGGGAAACATGGGATCATTTTAAAGTTGTGGGTCACCTGATGTTGAAATGAACCTCCGGAGAAGGCTGAATTCCTTTTTCCAATCACCTATACAACTAATCTTTGTGAGGTAAAGGGAGAAAGAATACATAAATTATAAATTACTCCTATGGTGATACATGAAATTTGTTCAGGAGACATATAACATAGTTTAGACACACAATTTCAGTCAATGACAAAAGTATTATCTTACACAAGTCAATCACATATGTTTTCTGCATAAACATTTCATGAAAAGGCTCATATGGCTACACCCCTAGAAGGAAGAAACAACTTCACAACTAGAGAATACTGCACTATAACACATCTCACAACCTACAAAAATACATATTGCTCTATAGAAAGGTGCTAAAATAAGACATAACCACAAGGAATCATAAAGTTTCACAAGTAGTTTCATCAATTATATTAATGCACACAATTTAATAGAGAGATTGGAAAAGTAAAGTACTTATACTCATTGATTTCAATGGTGAACA
>VDFB02283855.1:0-17067 GCA_007258455.2 Sequoia sempervirens | reverse complement strand
AACATTGCGCCTTCTTCAAATTTCTACAAGGTGACCTATGCTCATTATGGCAAGAGTTTGAAATTATTGGTGCCAACTTTCGTATAAAAATGACTAGATCAAACACATTGTATCAAACATTTGCATATAATTACAACTACTATTTTAACAGTGAAGAACCTTAATGTAGTTGCTTTAATAACAAAAATCCATTATCATCAAGCAACATTGTATATAATGGGGTTCAATAAATGATTTTGTTAGACATAATAGTAATTTTCTTAAAAACAATATTGGAAATAATATATCCAACAAAGTAAATGACTTATTTTTGTCATAACCATCTATCAAAACATATCGCAAACCACTAAATTTATGCAATGCCCTTTTTAAAATTTTTTATTAAAATAAATTTGTATTTTTTTCCAAAACATGTGAAATTGCCACCTGGGATGGCTAAATTTCCTAGCATTTTATGCCATTTTGGGGATGTTTTGAAGTTTTGTGTCATGCCCCCGAAATCGCAACCCTAAAGTATAAAGTGTTGAAATGCAAATAAATAAATACAAATATTAATATAAATATTAACAACTTAAATATTATTATAATTATAATCATTATAAATAACACTATCTATCTATCTATCTATCTATATATATATATTGTTGCAAGAATAGAAAGATTGAAGGTGTTGTCATTGATGTCAACCGGTCAACTAGTTATCTACTAGTTACTGTTGGCTGTATATGTTGAGTATATTGAGAAAATTGTAATAAGGATATGTTGGTGTTCTGTGGTTGCTCCGTTTTTTTGTCCGGATTTGCTCCTATGATTGTGTGGTTTAGATATGTTGTTCATGATTGTGAGAAGGTGCTATATTCAGATTCTTGGTTGCTGGTTCGTGGTACAGTGCAAGTTGTGTTCACCAGTTGTGAACTGTGGTTCTCTTCGATTTTGATTGAGGTCCGGGAGAAATGGTGTTGGTCTGGATTTCTGTTTGATGAAGTCTTATGACGTATGGTTCTGAAGTTGAGTTGCCCTGATTGTATTGAAGTTAATTTCGACATTTGTAAAGTTTGTGCTTAATGGTTCTACGTGTTTTACACTGGTGTGGTTGACCTTGTGTGAAATACTATTTTTGAGAATGATGAAGCGTGTTGGATCTATTTGGGTCCCTATGAAGCATATGTTTGGGTCGCCCTCATTCTAATTCCACCCTAGGATGTTTGGCACCGACCTAATTTGGATTTGGATAGCCGACTTTGGATATGTTTCAAAGTAGAAGATGGTATAAATACAAGATGAGCTAGTAATGGAAAATATACAAGAGCGAAGAAGAAGTGCGATAAGAGAAAAGAAAGTGCAGTTTTGTGTGACATTGATTCTTTTCAGTAATAGTGTGTGTTGAGAGTGTGGGAAATCGGTGCAAAGCTTAATGCCGAGTTTCCTGATGCAGTGAGCAGAAGGCGAACTCTATCATTCATGCAAGTTGATCGAGTGGCTGTGGTGAAATCCTTTGTTGCATTGGGATTGTAGTCTTTCTGTAACAAGTCTTCTTTGTCTTCTTTGTATCTTTGTGGCAGTGAGCCCTCCGGGTTGTAGCCCTGTGGACAGTGAGTCCTTGTTTCAGACAGTGAGCCTTTTTGTAATTGGTTTTGATATTCTCTATAGTGTGAGTTAATCCTCATCGTGGTTTTTCCCTCATTGGGTTTTCCACGTAAATCTGGTGTTACTGTGTTTATGTGTTGGATTTGAGTTTTTGCATTGGCATTTGACGATTAATCATTTAAGTAGTATTAAGTATTAGTTCCGGTGATTAAATTAAAGGTTTAATTCTGTGACAATTGATTCAACCCCCTCTCTCAATTGTCCTATTCAACACACACACACACACACACACACACACACACACACACACACACATATACTAATATAAAAATTAGTAAACAATAGCAATGATGAAAGGCAGTGCTTAAGGATTTATGGAGTCATTTATGAAGGCTGCATTCATAAATAATGTAGAGGCAGTGAGGAAGTTAATAAAGTTTATGTAGTCAGCAATCATTCTAAGAAAAACAGCAATTAAAGTTTGGTTATTAAACAACGAACAAATAAAGGCTCAAGTAGCGATTAGTTTTATGTTAGAAGGCAGCGGTGGATATTCAAGAACAATCATGACCTTTGAAGAGATTATCTCCTTTTAAAGGATGCTTCTCTTCAGATTTGTGGATATAAAAATAAAATAAGATTTGAGGATATAAATATATGGATGGAAAAATAAATGAGAACTCTGCAATATATTTCTGAGTATAGCAGCAGGTGTAATCAGAAAATGGAATTATTCAGAAATAAATCTGCATACAGAAAGACAGCAATGAATATATTCCAAGGGCACCGATTGGATTCTTGGATTCTTTAAAAGGTCTAAGTTTCATTCAAAAGAAGCAGCGATTCCCAAATGGCCAGCGAATCAACATTGATCAATTACAAGGGAGTTATTATTAATAAACAGTAACAAAAACATTCTTCTAAAGGCAGTGATTAGAATGATCAAAAGGGTGCAACAATTATTCTCACCTAAGTGGCAGTGATTATGCATAATGCAAGGAGCAAGGATCTGTAAAAGCCAGCAATAATATTAAGGGGATAATATTAATAAGTATTAATTATCCCCTTAAATGAATGGACATACCTCTTGACAAGGACATACCATGAAAGGGGGTGTCTCTCAGCTTTTGGTGGGTATAAGAAGTTCAAACAACAACAATTGGATCATCATAGGAAGAATACAAAGTATTATATATACATAATCTGCAGTGGATAAACAACAACAAAAGTGATCCACCTGTTGTACCCCAAAATTAAAATTTCAGCCATACCTTAGATATTTTGAAGAAATGAGTAAAAAGCTAAAACAACCAAAAGGTCAAAATTTGGGTGTGTCTTCCATGAGGGGTTAAAACACAAAATTTTCAAATTCTGACGATCTGGGTCTGCTCAGAGCAGCTTAATCCACAAAACCCAGATCTTAGTTTTTCATCCCTAACTTTTAAGAAAACTGCTATTTTTAGAAATTTTCTAAAAATTAGTAACGCTGGCTTTTTTGGGCTCTTTAAACGAGGACGGCAAAACTTTCTTAAAAAATAGAAAGTTGGTCTCAAGAATCCAAACTGATTTTGATTGGCTCAAAATACGTCCATATCAAGCTAGTGCAGTTAGAATCTTAAAATAATCAGTTTTGCCCTAGTGGGTCTATTCTGCTTTTTCAGAAGCATAACAGCGCTTCGAGGTCATCAAAGGAGGTTAGATGGCTATGAGGTGTCAGATTCAACATTCAAGGCGTTCAACAGAAGGTGAGTCCATGAGCAAGCACGAAGAATGAAGAAAAAGATAAAAAGATGAAAATTTAACACCTGCAATAGTGTCCTAGGGTAGATAGGGTTTCCACCTTTTAGGCTTTAAATTTTTAAAATTAGGTTTGGCTACTCTCCAACCAAAGTTTTCGCCGGGGCTCGTATTGGTCAACCCTCACATGGAAGCCCAGCGTAGTCATCGATCTAGTCATCCTGATTCAGTTTCTAACGAGATTTTAAAAGAAGTCGAGGGAGAACAGGGAAATATGTGGATCATAGAACTTTGGGCGCCCTTGGTGAAGAAGGGCGCCCAACTTTTTGAAGCACCTAACTCAGCAGTTAGGGTTTGAGAATAGGCTCAATCTCTTTAGTATTCAGCCAGCTTCGCCACGCCTGTCTCCGTTAGATCATCCAATTGGTCATCCTCCGGCAAATTCAGATCGAAGTCAAGGATACAGAATGAGGGTTTCAAACTTGAAGATGGAAATCAGATAAAATTGACTAAGTCTGGAAGGTTTGGGCGCCCCAGGAGAGAAAAGGCGCCCAAGTTTTCAGGGGCTTAAACAGATGAATTCACAAAAGTGTCTCTAACGTGATCTCTTCATAGTCGATCAGGCTTTCCAACGAGATATCCAGCACGTCGATCAGAGTTCGTAGTCACCAGATACGAGGAGCTGAAAGTAGGGTGAAGCGAGAGCTAAGGATCAAAGTTCAGAAGCAAGGTGAAAGTTCATAAAAATAAGCTAAGTATGGTGAACATGGGCGCCCCCAGCCAAGAAGGGCGCCTAAGCTTTTGAGGGCCTAAAATTCACTGTTTGGCAAAGTTTCTCCCAGGAGACCCCTCTTAATATCTCTCCAGCTACGCAACGAGCATAATCATCAGTCAATCTGACGCTTGAGTCACTAGATTCAACGAGATCATCTATAGAAGAAGAGTGAATGAAGAAGTTGAAGATCATCAAAAATGGCTAACTCTGGACAAAATGTGCGCCCCTGGAGAAGAAAGGCTCCAATGAATTCGAAAGCCGAAATGAAGTTTTTAGCCAGAGACGCTTCCAGAACAACCTTCTCAGAATCAGTCAGGCTTCACGATGGATCTTTCAGCTCACCTGTCGGATTAGTCTGCAAACCGAAAATCAAGGGAAAAGTAGGGGGTCAAAATGGTGAAAAGTTGAAAATACCAAAAAATTGACTAACACTGCTTAAAGTGGGTGCCCTTGGTGAAGAAGGGCGCCCATCTTCTCATGCCTTAGAAGAATTTTTGTGATTTTCAAAAAGTTTCAAAATTGCAAGAAGGAAGATGGTGTCCAAATTCAGTGTAGCTGAGATTTTAGGGTTTTGAAAAAAAAAGCAAAAAAAAAAGCAAACCTAAAACAAAACCCTAAGTCTATTTAACATCTTTCTTTCATATAATTTTCATTATTTTGCGTATAATTCTCAGAGGGAGAAAGTTGGAGCAAAGAAGTTTGAAGAATTTTTATGATCCAGGAATTCATATTTGCTGGTTTCTCATCTAATTTTTCAGATTAGCAAGCTTAAACCATTGCTTTTTCAAGCTTTTTCATCTAGAAGATCAAGTTTTTCAAGGAGAAGGCCAAGGTTTTTCATTTTTCAGCCATTTGCTTCTTCACTGCCCTTCAAGAAATTTTCTAAACTCGCACTGTCAGTGGCGCTGCTTTTATTTGCATGTCAGTTGAAACTTTCAAGCGTATATTTAATCATCCTATCTCACCATATTAGTCTTCTGAAGAAAATCCATATCACAGCTTTTTTTCAAGAAAGTTTCAAATCCTAGGGTTGGCTGTTTTTTCGATCAGCCATCAATGTTTTGCAAATCTAATCAACTAGGTCCATTTCTAATCATATTCTCAACAAAACCCAGGTGCCAGCTTTTTTCGTAAAAATTTGAAGAAATTAAGGTTTGCTTCTTTTTCAATAAAAATTCAAAATTTTCAAAAACAGACAATCTAGGTTGTCTTGCAACGAAATTCTGAGCAAAACCCATATCTCAAAAAATTTTTCAAAAATTTGTCCAAGCGGATGGCAAAAAATCAGCATTCTAAAAATACTGAAAGTTTCTAACTTGTCCAACCTAGGCGTAGTTTATTACGGCCATTCTTCGTTTCTCAAAATGGAGTACACTCCCCCAATGTTTTCAAGTCCGAATCGCTCTTTTATCATGATTTCATCAAAACGGCTGAGAGAGACTTGCATCATATCAAGCCGGTGTTTGATTTACACGCTTTGGAAAGTGCAGGCAACACCTCAATCAGGAACCTGGGACAATCTGGACTCCTCGCGGCAACATCTATTCCTATAGCGTTCGTATCTTGGAGTCTCAGAAGCATTACAACCCTACTAGAGATCCCAGCCATTTGATGGCGATTGATTTTGGTACCGAAGCCCCGAGGATCGAAAGGTTTTTCCATTCCCCATGGCCTGAAAGCCGCTACTTCATCCTTCAAAGGGTGAATGTGGAAGGATATGGGAGATGCATAAGGAAAAAATACAACAAGAAGATTGTAATCGCTTAATGAGCGAAAACATGACCGCCAAGTCACATCACTTCCATGATGTCGAAGGTTTGAAAAGTTACCAATGAGGCCTTAAGATTTCTCGGTATTCCGCTAATGATGTTGAAGATATTCTAGAAAAGCGGTGTTTTGCTATTGAGGGTATAGTTAGATGCACCTAACAAAGACAATACGCTTCTAATTTTCTAGCCGATGTGATTGAGCTTAAACAACTTTCTTTAGAAGCTTCTTTCCTTTCTATTCTTGGAATAATTCTTATCCATTCTTGAGAAGAGAGAAGATAAAATATAATAGTTGGCATTCTCCGCTTTTCTCAGTTTTAGGTTTTGTGATGTTATCTTCTTTTTAGATTTAGTAATAAAGCTTGCTTGCTGAGCAAGCCCTAGATTGTGAAAGCAAGGAGATTTTAGGGTTCCCTACTCCTCTACTTGTCTATAAATAAGAGCCTTTGTTCATTAGTTTTCTTTAACGGTTATTGTGATAGCAAATTGCTGAGTCTCTTTTAGCCAGCAAACTGTTATTCAGTGTCAGTTCACTTTGTGTTAGAACCATGCTAGTGATAACAAAACGCTGAGGCTATTGTGCCTTTTATTTGTTATTCGAGTGTTGTTCAATTGTGTTGTGATAAGCAAATTGTTGAGCCTCTTTAGCCAACAAGGAGTTAGTGTGATTGCTGTTTCTATTGTGTAAGAACAAGATTGCAAGCCTCTTTAGATGCAATTCCTTGTTCCAGGCATGTTAGAAGTGAGTTTTGTTCCAGAAATTTGAGTAATAAAATCATGAGCCTCCTTTGCCTTGGTCCAAAATCTCAGATTTCCATTGTTTATGTTCTACTTTTATGATCTTGATTTCAACTTGCATTGAAGTGTGTAGATGTTTGTTGAGAGAAAGGTTATTGAAGTATTTTGTTAGAAAATCTACCTTGTTCATTTCTAGTTTCTCTTGCTCTGCTAGTACTTGAGAAGTTAGAAACGTCTTTAGTTTAAGTTAGTCGTAGTTGAAATTCTTAAAATCCGAAAATCTCAGCTGCGGCGTTTGTGTTTAATAAACCTTGTGCTCTAAGCTGATAAAAAAGATAGGCAACTTAGTTCTTAGTTTACTTTCTTTCAACACCATTAGCAAGAGGGAGCTTCCCCTCCTAATTTGAAGAGCAGTTTATCTGTGCATAGCTGTCTGTTTGAAATACACCTTCCAGAGGTGCGAATTTAAATGCCAACACGACCAACAACATAAGCTCTTACACATATACAACAGATTCAATTAGAGTAACAACATAATCAAATCTTGTTGTATGATGCTTATTTAATTAGATAAATATATATATTAAACACTGTTATATTAGCATATTATGTAGCATAAATTACTGATATTATTAACAATGGTATGATTCTAGTTTGGCAATACTTGGTCATGAAGGGATGAGGCAGGACTGCAAGGAGGCGGAACTGTGAATGATTCCTCACTAGGAATGCCACCTCATGTTGATGGTTAAGGACCATCGGTTAAGGACCACATGAGGCCAAGGGGGATAAGGTCCTATCCTTGGGCCTTGGGCCTAGGGTTGAGGATCAAGGACACCCTATTATGCAAGGAGAGAGAACTGTGAATAATTCCTCACTAGGTATGGCACCTCATGATCATGATGATGGTGAAGGACCATCAATTAAGGATGAAATGAGGCTAGGGTGGAGGATCAAGGACACCCTATTGTAACCCCTACTATCCCCACTCGAATCAGTTGTTGAAGTAAATAAAGAAGGGTCTTCAATCGTAAGAGGAGGGTTTGGCATGATGGAGGAGAACTGTGTAAAGCCCTCACTAGGTACACCTCATGATGATGTTTAAGGACCATCGGTTAAGGACCACATGAGGCCACAAAGGATAAGGTCCTATTGTTGGACCTAGGGTAGAGGATACTTGGGGCACCTCATCACATCCTCCTTATTATGGTTGAGCCCAAATAGTCCTTGGGACTCGTTATAGTGATATATATAATCTCTCTTAGACCTAGAATTAAATGTATTTCATGGATTATGCCTATCATCATTATCTAACGTGGTTGTAGGTTTCCATAACCAAAATTACATCATCTCAATTTTGAGTAGGGAATTATATCTTTAGCTATAATATGCTATTGGTTTCATTTGGAATTGTGATTTTAGGGCAAAGTATAAGGTGATCGCAAAAGGGGACATCACATTTTGAAAAAAATTAGGGATGGCTAGGGGACACCCTTACCATCTCATTTTCTTAGAAGCACGATAAGGGATGGGGATGCTAGTTTTAGGGTTGGGGATGTGTCCCCATGGAACATAGGAAAATACAAACTTCTCATGGGAGCAACTTTGAATGCTCAAAAACATAGAAAAATGTAGCTTATTCATGGAAAACTTAGAAAAATCCAAACAGTTTTTTTAGGAGACACTCGAATTTTAGAGTTTTTTAAGATGGAGATGCTTGGAAATGCAACTAAGACATCCCCTAAGACTAAAGCTGTATTTGTACCTATATCTAGTATGGGAGATGTGTCTCAATCTTAGATATGCATCCCATGGATGGGAGATAGCATTGATCAACCTCTTAGCCTGAGTAGCATTTACAAAGGAGATTGTTGATTTACCTTGATAGGTTTTGTTGATGTGTTTAGAGTCCTTCAAAAATAGGTATTGGTTGGCTCTTCTTGCTACATTGCAAATTTCCCATTAGCATTGATCAACCTCTTAGCCTGAGTAGCATTTACAAAGGAGATTGTTGATTTACCTTGATAGGTTTTGTTGATGTGTTTAGAGTCCTTCAAAAATAGGTATTGGTTGGCTCTTCTTAAGGAGATAGCAATTCTCAAATACATTTAGAATCCTTCACCAATAGGTATTGGTTGCCTATTTTTGAGGAGATAACATCTCTCAAATACATATAAGGGATACCAAGGAATAAACTACAAACATCAAGAGGTACAACATATAGTTTGACTTCAGCAACAAAATATTGATTAATAACAAACTTCACTTTATTTTGCTTAGTTAGCTCTTAGGAAGAGCTAAAAC
This sequence comes from Sequoia sempervirens, assembly GCA_007258455.2. Classification (NCBI taxonomy): domain Eukaryota; kingdom Viridiplantae; phylum Streptophyta; class Pinopsida; order Cupressales; family Cupressaceae; genus Sequoia; species Sequoia sempervirens. The sequence continues at coordinate 8,157 of VDFB02283855.1, read as the reverse complement.
AGCTGATATGTTGTGGCTGTTTGGGGGGAGACCACATAAAACACAACATGCTGGCTGTTTAGTTTCATCCCTATCTGCATTTCTTGTTTTACCCAACCCAACCAATAAGGACTAGGCTGATCATATACTTCCAACTCAAGTTTGACCACCAACTCTTTTGAAATCAGATTTATTTGTGAGCAAGAATGAAAAAGAGCATCAACTTTAGATTTCTCAATTGGAATTTCCTCTTATCCAGCTTGAAATCATAATTTATTTTGTCTCTTTTAAGGTATTATACTATTTTGTTCCTTATGTAAAATAAAAATTTAAGTTAGTGAATCCTTCAAAAATTATCACTAGATAGGGGGCTCGAGGTAGGAGGAATTCTATTAATTCCTTATGGACAACATTCTGTAGAAGACCAACACCTTTGTTGGAAATATTGTCATTGATGTCAAAGGGGCATGGATAGTTTGTCATTTTCAGCAGATTGAAGTGGCATATTTAAGGTGACTTGGATCAGTTTTATAAGGCAATTTGGAGCAGATTCATAAGATGTTTTGAGCAGAGATATAAGGTCAAAAGGGTAATCATATTTGAAGTTTAAATGGAGGACTTGAGGGATTACTATGCTGGCCGATCTAATAGGATTTAATGTTTAAATTAAAGATTTAAAATTGGATATTTATTTGGGCTGATTCATCCTTTGGTGCCAATGTTTGAAGACTCAAAATTAAATGTTAAATGATGTGGCCAACCCCCTTAGTGTAGCGCCACATTTTGGGGATATAAATATGAAAATAGAAATAATTAAATATAGTTTTGTAAGGACCAATGCCTCTTGGAAGGATCGCCCCTCTTGGGGGAGTCATCTCCTTTGGGCGAAGGGGCATGTTGGATGAGCTATAAAATAAGGCAAAGTAGAGGTGTGAGATGTAAGTTTTTACATGGAATATCCTTCTAAGTTCTATATATTAGTAGATTTAAGGGCAGATCAGAAGGCAGATTTGAAGCAAATCCAAGAGCAGATCTAAGTGGATTTACAGCAGAATTATTTCAGACTTGCAAAAGGGATTTAGAGCAGAAATTATAGCTGACTTGCAAGAGGATCTAGAGTAGAATTATAGAAGACTTTATACCTGATTTATAAGTGAAATTAGAGCAGAATTGTAAAGGAAAGTATTGCTTATTTGAGACAAAATTTGTGAAGGAAAGTTGTTGCATCATTCTCAAGAAGACTTGTGAAGGAAAGCGATTACATCATCTACAAACCAAGTCGTGAAGAAATGTATATTACAAAATGAGATGGTAAAATATTCGATGATTAAACAAAGGAGACAAAGGCTCCTTAAATATTTACAAAGATGATGTTTCTAAATGAAACAATCGTTAACTGAAGACGAAATTAGAAACTATCTAACCTAACTAAGATGACCATTAAAGTAACATTACATTATTCTAATACCCTCCCTTAATGGTCATCGTTCTAATTGCCCAGAGAAATAACAGAGAAGGCTGCCCCCTTCTTCTCAAAACTCTTCTGCAAGAAAAGACAAGAGCTTGCCACTGACTCTGCCACTTGAGATGACTTTGCCACCAACCCTCTAGAAATAACCAAAAATCATCAAAAAAAGTCCAACTTGATGTTGGGTAACAAAGCTGTCCCTCCTTGTAGCCAGAGACAACGAAAAACAACTGCCACGATTTTGAGGAAAAATTGGCAAACCCTCCAAAGTTTTGTAGATGAGCATGACACTCCAGAACAGACTGCAAGAAACCACAATTTTTGAGGAAAAAATCGCAAAACCCTGAAACTGAAGTTTACAAAGCATTGTTTTTCAAATGAATCCCACACAACTCTGCGAATTACAGAAGCCCAGTAATGATTTTTGAGGATAAAATCGAAAAAACCAAATAAGTAGTTGGCACAAAAACCTTTTCAGAAACCAGAGAGTCCTCCCGAATTGCAAAAACCTTGACAGGAGCAAACCCTTAATAATTTTTAGGAAAAAATTATAAGCCTCACTTAATTTTTTTAGGAAAAAATGAAAACAAAAACCAAGTATAATTTTTTTTTATAAAAGGACGATTAGCAAACCCGCTCTAGATAGTTTTTTTTAAAAGGGCCAAAAAAATTATTAAAAGAAACACATCGAAGTTTTTTTCTTAGTGAGCAAAATGTAAGAGCCTAACAAAATTTTTAGGAAAAATGCCCAAAACCACTTAAAATACAGATACGCAATTTTCTGCAAATTGCCCAAAGAACTGTTGCAAAAAATCCCGTTGCGGGTTGAGTCAGGAGGTCGCGAGCAAGTCGTGCATCTTTAAATCGATGATTTTTTCTTCACTAAACTGGTCTCCAGAAAAAAAACAAACTAGATCCTCACGTGATTTTCCACCTTTTAAAAAACCATGAACTCTCCAAAAAAAACGAATTGCAGGAGCCCAGAGATAGAGTGCTAGAAAAAAGATTTTAAGAAAATCAAATTTTCCTACTTGGTGGCTTTGATACCATATTACAAAATGAGATGGTAAAATATTCGATGATTAAACAAAGGAGACGGAGGCTCTTTAAATTTTTTTACAAAGACGATGTTTCTAAATGAAACAATTGTTAATTGAAGACGAAATTAGAAACTATCTAACCTAACTAAGATGACAATTAAAGTAACATTACATTATTCTAATAAAGTACTTGTGTGATAATTGTCAGATGATCCATAAGCAAAGGTGTGAAATAAAGTGCATTTATAATCGGATCTTTGTGAAGACAATATCACCATTAGTCGGATATTTTACTTGTTGCCGTTTGCTTGTTGTCGGCCGTAGTTGGCCTCGGTCATACTCGGCAGTTGTCAAATAAAACAATAGTTAGTAAAGAATAATAATGTCATGTGATGTCATGTATTCTCGGCAAAACATGTTTAGATTAATGTTAATGTAATGTTGTTATGAAACGTCGTGTCGGTTGGTTGCCTAACCACCGCCGAGCGTTATATGTAGTCGGGTGGGAATAGTTGAAAAGATATACTGATGCTATGATAATAATGAATGAGTTTTGTTGCCGATGATTATACTGTGAGCATTGTGATACTCTTGTACATGATATTCCTGAGAATGAATAAAGGTTTTGGCATTTTACTATGATATCTTTCAGTTTATTGTTTTATCCTATGTTCTGCACATTACTAGTTTGCCAGTAGTACGTAAGAGTAGAATCCCATTCCGTAGGCAAACATTTGGCGCCGTTGCCTGAACGGACTAGGGCATCATCCACCATGGCAGCGTAATGGGTCAACCAGCGGAAGAACCTATAAATGCTAATGAGGAACGAGAAGACTCATTGACAGAAGAGTTGGTAAATTTGTGGAAAATCTCGCTCCGTGATCACGTACGTAGGGAATCCCTCGTTCGGGAGATCCCTGAGGAAGTCATCTGGGATCGGCTAGAAGTGAACGACGAGGTGAACCACCTTCTGAACCGCATGCCCAGGTTGCTGGCCCGCCATTTCATTATTTTGCAAGACTTGCGAGAGGAGGAAGCCCGTGAGCGCCGAAGGCAGCAGATCGTGCAACGCTGTGAAGACCGAAACAAACGGGAAGAGGAAGAACGGGATACTAGTCGGCGCCGTACTTCCGGCAACCAGCAATGATCGCTTGAACAACTAAATGCCCGTACGGCCGAACAAAGATAAGAATAGAGTACCTGACGGGCACGGGACTTCGGAAGAGCAAGTTCGGCGATCACTCAGACTACAAGAGCAAGAAAATCGGCGAAGACGACTAAGGCAAGTCGGAAAGGAACTAGATGAGGACTTAATTGAAATTAATCAGAGCATAAAAAGAACATATGAAAATTTGCAAAAAATAGACACATCTATTGAACGAGCACACTACAGTTTGATAGAAGGAAGGGACGAAGACCCCTTCAGCAGCACTCCTTATACAGAAAAATATAACCTCTATGACAATGAAGATGAATTGAATAGTAGCATCAGACGATTTCGAGAGTTGTCACTCTCGGACGACGACACAGAGTTATGGAGGGGAAGGCCAGAGCTTAAGACCCCAGGGCAGAGAGAGCATCGGCGGGATCCTGAGGAGACCCACGGTGTGCCGGGCCAGCGGAGGCGTCGCGGTGACGGCTATACGTGGCCGGGAGTGGTGGCCTGCCGAGACGTGAGAATCACTAATCTAATCAGATTGCAAAACACAAGGAGTCCCAACAAGGGGTCTTAGGTGAAGATGACAACCCGGATCGGAAGAAATTCTTGAAAATTCATGGGGAATGGCTGCAGGATCACATGCAGCATTGCAAGACAACAGACCTCACGGATAGCAGTAGGCGGGATGACCACGACGGTGGCTAGGCATTTCGACAACACTGCGAGACTGATGCCATTGGCGGTACCAGGCCCCGGATCAAGCACAGAGAGCCACATGGAGGGTCCTGAAGCAAAACTTTGAAGCGGAGTTCAAACTTCTGCGGGACGATAGTGAGATCGTCACTGAAATATATCATACCAAACAAGGGAAGCATGAAAACGTACGGACCTACAACAGGAGGTTGAAAGACTTGATCGGGAAGCTGGAGGCACAGCCAGCCGATGGGTTAAAGAAACGATGGTTCATTGAGGGACTGATTCCCTCACTTCGGCGAAAGATGAAAGTAGTACCGCCGTCCTCGTACACCGAAGCATACAATCGGGCGATGGATATTGAAAGTGAAAATAGGACTTCCTCGAAGGGAAAGAGGAGGGATGATGACGAGAGTGCTGAGGACAGTGACGATGAATCGGCAACCGTACAGGCCCTTCGGCGGGATATGATGCGGATAATGAAAGAACTGAAGGCCGACAAGGACGGATCCAAAGAGGCCAATGAATTATGGTGTACGGACTATAAATCGGAAGGTCACACAAAGGCAAGTTGCCCAAAAAAGTTATTCTGTGACATCTGCCAGGTCATGGGACACTCCGTCAAGGAGTGCCCATACAATCTAAAAACTAAAAGTTCGCAAGTATTCTTCACTCAAGGCAAACAGTCAACACCGCCAACCACGCCACCGAAGCCACAGAACAATAATGCATCCCCTGGAGGCTACCGCAACAATCGGCGAAATACGCCGAGAAGTAAAATTCAGTATGACAGCAAAGGACGACCGATGATTCAGTGCCGGAACTGTAACGAATGGGGTCACTTTGCGAGGGATTGTCAGAGCGGCCAAGGCAGCGGGGGAAAATTGTGCAAGTGGTGTGGACCTGGTGACCATGAAGACACCGACTGTCCGAAGCAAAAAGGAAGTATCAATATGCTGGAGGTAGCCGACGAGGAGGTCTTGGCGATTACCAGAGCACAGTCAAAACGAGCAAATTATCCAGATCCTCGTACGGAGAAAGAGAGATTTCGGGAGGCCAAGACAAAAGTAGCCGAGGCAATGGCGAATGAAGGCAAGAACTATAAAGCTACCAGTACGTTGCTACAGTCGGAGTCGGAGAAGAATATCGTACGGCAGGTGCTTCACACAACCGTACCCATTAAGGTAACTGAGCTTTTGCAAACAATGCCTTCTCTCAAAGTAGCACTTACCAATGCTATTGGAGAAAATCTTCCGAAGAGTTCACCAGAACGTACGCCAGAAGTGGTAGCCGAGACTTCGGATCCAATGCTCCTAGCAGTAAGCATCGGGAGGAAACCAGCCGTCATCGAGATGGAAATCTTGGGCATGAAACTATCTAATACTATCGTCGATGGTGGTTCAGGAGTAAACGTACTGCCAGAGGAGACTTGGAAGTGTCTGGGTAAGCCGACTCTTTGGCCCCCGACATTTCACCTTGTGGGGGCAGATCAACATGGCATCCGACCACTGGGTACACTGATGGAGCAGAAGGTCTCGATCGGCATGCAACTATTCCTGTTGAATTTTGTAGTCATCCCAATGGAGAAGAAGGCGTACGATGCACTCTTGGGACGGGGATGGCTGATTGCTGCCAAGGCAACCCACAACTGGAAGCGGAATACACTCTCAATAGAAAATCGGGGGAGGAAATACACCATTGATCTGAAGAACCAGGCCGTCAGTGAGGATTTGGCATCCTCGGCATCTGAATCCGGAGGAGACTCGGACGACGAGGAGAGAAAGACAATGGAACCAGATGAAGAAGGGGTATTGGAGATCGGCAGTTGCTCCGAAGATGAGACCAGTTCACTGAGCGGATTGTTTCACTGGCAGATGGAGGATTATGAAGTCTTCCACCTGGATTGCCACATGCTGCAGGTCAAGGAGGGGGAAGAAGAAAAGGATAATGGCTCGACCAGTGAGACATTCCCACCTGAGTACGGAGAATATAAAGAAGGTACGGCCGAATTGGATGTAACTCCAGCCCACAAGTTCGAGCAGGACAAAATCATAAAGTACGAGGAACCAACGTTGAAAAAAGTCAACCTCGGGGAATTAGCCAAACCGAAGGAGATTTTGGTCGGCGATGACTGGGACCCTGTCCTGAAAGCAGCAGCGTTCAGAATCTTCATGGAATACAAAGACGCTTTCGCCTGGACGTACAAGGATTTGAAAGGCATCCCACAGGAGTTATGTGTGCACAGGATTCCTCTCGTACCGGGAGCCCAGCCCGTACGAAAGCGACCGTACAGAATGAACAAAAATTATGCCGCCAAAGTACAGTAGGAGATCGAGAAGATGCTGGAGGCCGGCATTATTTTCAAGGTGGAAGTCAGCGAGTGGGTATCGCCGATCGTCATATCATTGAAGAAAGAGAAGGAGCAAATGAGAATCTGTGTTGACTTCCGTAGCCTGAATGCAGTAACTATCAAGGATCCATTTCCCATTCCCTTCACCGACTCGATTTTGGAAGAAGTTGCCGGGCACGAAATGTACTCCTTTCTCGATGGCTTCTCGGGTTACAATCAGATCAGTATCGCCGAGGAAGACAAATTGAAGACTACATTCGTCGTCGAGGATGGGGTGTACGCATACAACCGTATGCCGTTTGGGTTATGCAACGCACCAGCTACATTCCAGAGAATAATACTCCACATCTTTGATAAAATGTCGGTAGGTAATTTCAAAGCCTTCTTGGATGATTGGTCGATTTATAGCGATAAGGAAAAACATTTGAAAGCTTTAGGCGAGTGCATGGAACGGTGCAGAGCAGCCCGCCTTGCCTTGAATCCGAAAAAATGCAGATTTATGGTGCCGCAGGGGAAGTTGCTCGGACACATCGTGTGCAAAGCTGGGTTGAAAACGGATCCCGACAAGGTGCGAGTCATCGTACAGATGGAAGCCCCCGAGAATGTCACTGGAGTAAAATCTTTCCTCGGCCATGTGGGATATTACCGGAGGTTCATTAAAAATTTTGCCCAAGTATCATACCCTCTCGACCTACTGACAAGGAAAGGTCAACCATTCGTGTGGGCCGAAGAACAGGAAAGGGCATTTCAGGAACTAAAGGATCGGCTGATTAGCTCACCCATATTGATGTACCCGGACTGGGACAAGGAATTCCACGTACATGTCGACGCTTCTAATTTTGCCATCGGAGCAACCCTAGCACAAGTGGGAGCGCACGGGTTGGATCAACCAGTATTCTTCGCCAGCCGGCTACTCTCAAAGGCAGAAAGAAATTATAGTACGACCGAGCGTGAGGCACTGGGAATGGTGTACGCCGTACAGAAGTTCAGGCATTACCTCCTCGCCACACCGTTCACTTTTTACGTGGACCACCAAGCTCTGATGTACCTGGTAAACAAACCGATTATCCAAGGACGGGTGAGTAGATGGTTACTGCTATTGCAAGAATTTACGTTCACCATCATCGTACGGCCAGGGAAAAGCCATGTTATTGCCGACCAACTATCTAGGATCCGGTCGGGTGAACCTGCAGAGGATGGGGTGAACGAAGACTTTCCGGATGCACATTTATTTCAGATTGCAATATTGCCGTCATGGTACGAGAAGATTGGCGACTATCTGTCCACATCCACATTCCCAAGTGATATGCCACCAGCCGAGAGGAGGAAGATCGTATTGAAAAGCAAGACATTTCAATTGATCAATGGGCTACTTTACAAGATGGGACCCGACCAGATCCTCCGGAGGTGTGTCGTCGAGGAAGAAATACCCGGCGTACTAAAAGAGGCGCATGAAGGACTGGCTGGC
>VDFB02283854.1:0-24401 GCA_007258455.2 Sequoia sempervirens | reverse complement strand
AGAGTCACCTAGCAACGGCAGAATGGAAATGTTTGTTTGACCTGATGAAGTGCCTACTCACAGGGGCTAGCCGAGCGTCGGACATTGCCTTATGGCAGGTGGATTTCATGGTCGGACTCCGGGTTGGCCGAGTATACAACTGGGCGAGGCTACTCACGGAGCGGATAAGGGATTTTCTGGCGCAGAGGCATAAGGCCTTCTATATGACTCAGCATGCCATAGCTCTCTTTTTGGATGCCGTGCACACACAGGTGCCCGAGGGCAATTGGGGTCGGTGGCGGCCACTCACTCACCTCGACCCGGGATGGCCTACCGTATTCTACTGGTCGGAACTGGAAGCAAAGCAAGCGGGCGAGGGCACAGCCTCGGGGAAAAAGAGGAAACGGAAGGAGGCATCGGTGGAAGAGGAAACATCGGAGGAGGCCTCAGAGGAGAGCGATGCATCGGACAGAGAGGAACCTATCGACTTATCTTCCTCGCCATCGGAGTCGAGTCCACCGGCCGATGAGGAAGTATCTGTTGCCATCAGGGGTCAGGAGGCTGGCGAGACTGACCTACCAGTATTGCAGCCGGCAGGATTCACTCTTCCGACACCGCCAGCCAGCCAGAGCACGCACTCGGTCACGTTCACCCTCCCCGTTGCACCAGTTGGAGCCGGACGGATGTTGAGGGTAGCCGCTTCACTGCCGGGAGCATCGCCAGGGTGGGCACCTCTCGCCACCACATCACAGGGGGCAGTTACCATATCAGCAGCAGGTTCCACTGCCTCGGTGGAGATATTGCCGGCAGTTTGCTCTCTTACACCACCGTTAGCATCGGCAGCCACAGGAGTGGCAATCTCGGCAGGAGTTAGGGGAATGACTGAGGCCACGGAGGAGACGACTCCAACCCCAGGAGCACCCGGGGTAGCACAGATCGACAGTTGGCTGGGGTCGGTGGGCCTCACTCTCGACGTGGACGAGCAGCCAGCCGAGCAGCCAGACAAGCAGGAGAAGAGTCCCTCGGAGGGACAAGGGGATAAGGAGGGGCCGATCATTCACACCCAGCAGAGTGAGACGGCCAGGATCGGCGAAGACACACTTGCACTCCCGGAGGCGAGCATAGCCGAGGCACCAGAGACAGCCATTCAGGAGCCTCAGCCGGCAGACGGGGAACAGCCTCAGGAGGAGACGGAACATTGCATACCTTCGGATGATGAGGAGGACAGGGAGGGCGCCTCCACAGAGGGCTTCGTCGTGGAAATGTCTCAGCCAGACCCGTCGGATCCGGTAGGCACAGTACAGAGATATGTGGAGGAGCTCGAGCACATGGGCAGACTGATGATCCGCGTGGGACAGGTTTCCAGGGATCTGAGGATTGGCCGATCACCTTTAGTAGGCCAGGAGGTTCACCGAATTCGGGGATTTGTGCAGATGGGTTGTGAGGCGGAGTTTGCCCGGATATTTGGCGAGGGGTGGCCAGCAGGAGAGACTCCCGCTATGATGAGAGCCTGGCGGGGTCGGCCACCGAGGCTAGTGGGACGGGATGCAGGCGTCTTGGAGAGTCTATACTACATCGAGCTGGCATTTCGAGATGTTTTTCTTCTGATGAAGCGCCAAAGATTTTCCACCGATGTAGCAGTATCTCGCCGAGTGGATGCTTATAGACTTCTTCAGCGGGTCAAGGATGAGTCGGCTGCGACCATCAAGAGCATTCAGGATAACTTGACTGAGCAATCTCAGCTCGCCAGTGACAGGGGAGCCCGATTGGAGATCTTGGAGCCTCGGGTGACAGCCTTGGAAGAGGAGGCACAGCAGAAAGAGGCAGCCTGGCAGCAGCAAATGAAAGCATTGGAGGACCAGTTAGCTGCCAAAGAGGTAGAGTTGGCGGCCAAGAATGCTGAGGCAGAGCAAGCAAAGAGCCAACTGATGGAGGCAGCCCAGATGGTGAAGGCGGCGAGGGAGAGGGAGATCCTGGCAGATCGGCAGCTTCGTACACGCACGGAGGAGCTGAGGCGCCTGAGAGCAGAGCATTCTTCCACCACTCCGACGTCATCGGTGCATCTAGGGACGCACTCCCTTCCCCCTACCTCTCAGTAATCTTATCATGTTGTATCTGTCGTCTGGAAGACGACTTTCTTTTTGGGGGGATGATGTTAGTCGGATATTTTACTTGTTGTCGTTTGCTTGTTGTCGGCCGTAGTTGGCCTCGGCCGTAGTTGGCCTCGGTCATACTCGGCAGTTGTCAAATAAAACAATAGTTAGTGAAGAATAATAATGTCATGTAATGTCATGTACTCTCGGCAAAACATGTTTAGATTAATGTTAATGTAATGTTGTTATGAAACGTCGTGTCGGTTGGTTGCCTAACCACCGCCGAGCGTTATATGTAGTCGGGTGGGAATAGTTGAAGGGATATACTGATGCTGCTATTGATTATGTGATGATTCTGAATGAGTTATGTTGTAAGCATTGTGATACCCTTTGTACATGATATTCCTGAGAATGAATAAAGTTTCTGGCATTTTACTATGATATCTTTCACTTAATACATTTATGTTCTCACATACACGCTTGCTAGTAGAATCCATTCCAGAGAACAATGCCGAGAGTGGCGAAAGCATGTGGGTCGAGGGCTCAAGAATTACTTTGACTGAAAGTAAATAGCGGTAGTCACTCTCTTCCAATTCTATTCAGCGGGAAGTACAAGTAAGTAAAAAGAGAAGAAGTGAGAATGCTGACAGTACTACTGTTCAGCTTACAATGCAATAGAGTGCCTGCCAAGAACACAAGATTAGAAGCTTATTAATTCTGCAATGATGTCTAGCTACTCTCCAATGCTCACAAGACCACTTAGAATCAATTTCTCACTCAACTAATGAATTCCCACAATCTGATATAACTGATTATTGACTGAAAATGCACAGACCAACAACTCAACAACTCACTATTATGCTCACAACTCACTCAAAACTCACCCAAAACACATGAGACAAAATGCATAATGCTCCTAGGATGATGGTGCCCAAGAAGGAACAATAAAACCAACCCAAAAGACTCACATTTATTTTGCACGGAATTCCAAGCATCTCCAGAAAGGTACAGCCCTCAAGGAGGGGCGATTTTGCTCCATAAAATCCAACTCTTGATAACAAAATCTGAAATTTGGCACTCAAGGTCGCCCCTAGCAAGAAATCAGATTGGTAAAGTACCCAGAACGAGAATATTTTTATTTTTGAATCTTTGAATAAAACTTACAATCAGCTATGATAATCAGCAACTCCAAAATATGACTAGAATGCAAGAAAACTGAACTAAGATGCTAGAAACTCAAGTACAATGCTAAAATCACTCAACTACAATCTATCTCTCAACTAGTTGCTATCTTTCAAGCAAGAAGATGAGCCAAGTGCTAGGAGGTATGCTTTCCTCGAAGCTTGCCTGAAATCATTCCAACAGCATAACAGTATGGTAGACAAGAGATAAAAAACTGAAGAGCTGAGGCCTGTATTTATAGATTTGAGAGAATCTTCTAGAAACTTCAAGAAGGGCGCCCCAAAATAGTCAAGCAATATTCAAACTTGTGTTGACCCCATATCCCTCCAATAGTGGTGTCCAAACTTCAATAAGCAATATTTCTTTAATTTAAAAATTACCTTCTCCTCAAAAGTTGGCGTCCCAAACCTCCAAGCAACATTTTGACCTTAAGAAATATTTAATTTTCTCCTGATGATGCGTCCACCCATGAGGTCCTCCTTTTCAAAACAACATAAAGTCATGTAGCTAGACCGAGGGGTCATAATATTAAAATATAACATCATTTTAATTAAAATACTTATCTCTCCAAAATTGCATCCAAAGGTCAAGAACAACTATACCAACTGAACTGACTGCAAAGAGGAGCCAACTGTACTGAAGCCAACAGGACCACTGCCAGAAATAGAATTTACTAAAAATAGTAAATTCAGAAAGTTGCTCAAAACACCAGGCGAGCTATACCACTGCGAAGCTCTCTAAAAACCCATAAAGAATCCACAATCCAATCACCAAACTTCAAGCAACAACCTCCTCAAAAACATGAAACCCTAATTTTCACCCTTCGAGTAGCCTACGGGTCTCTGGAATAGGCCAACGATCAACTGAATTGATCACAATTGAGAAGGGGACAATACAAATCAGCAGTCATATTTGAGCAAAATAGTGAAGTTACATGAAGGGTTTGAAAGATTTTAATTATAAAATCTGAAGGACATCATTGCTGTTAGAAATCATCAAAGTTTTCTCTTGCTGGGCTGTACAACAGCAGGTACTGGCTGTACAATCCTCTTTATTGCAGGTTGTACAGACTTTCTTTGTGAGGCGTTTTCATAGGCTGAATTGATTTGTTTTTGGAGCTGAGGATGTCACGCCCACCCCAATGCAGGTTGCTTTTGGTTTTGTGAGGATTTGTTTTATGACTTAATGTGTGTGGTAGAATAATAATTAATATTATGGTGTTTTGGTGTGATGATATATGAAAAGTGTTTACTTAAGTTATGAAAAGTTGAATAGTATCGAATGTGTTTTACTTTGAAGATGAAGCAAAATAGACTAGATATATTTGAATTCATATATTATATTGCTTGATTTATATCTTTATGCGATACTAATTCAGTTATTGTTGTGTGCCTCAGTGCACTTGAGTTGCAGGAGGTCGAAGACCAAGGGTGTGATTAAGGAGAGGAGGTTAGCTTCTTGACAGGAAAAAGCAGGATGTTCTCTCGACCACACACACAAGCACGTAGATTCATATAGATTGCATTTAGGAATGTCTAATTTTAGTGTATTTGTTTTGAATTATTTGCAAATCAAATAGTAATTAGTTAAATTAAATAAATAATGAAATGAAAGCATGATAAAGTACAAAGGGATTAAATTTAATTATAAAATTAACTATTGATTTAGGTTTTACCGTGCTGCAAATCTAAGTGAGTATCCTATTTTCTTTAACTTGTGTTAAATTCTTGTGATAATAAAGTTAAATGATAATTAGATAATATTTATTTAAATATTAGATATATATATTTACTTTGAATTGAGTAATTGAGGAGGTATTTTTAGAAATGTTTATCATTTGTGCAATGGTAATTGTAGATTATTTTTACATATTTCTTATTTATGAATATGGAATGTAAAACACAAAGTTATATTTATATTTTAATTTTATTTTAAAAATCCATTTTCAAGATTAGGGTAGGAAATGGAAAGGTAAAACATTATTAAAAAGGGAAAAGAGTTCCCGAGAAAGCAACCGTTCTTGAAATCATTCTTGAAATTAAAAGCTCTACAATTTTTGCTTTAATCGTTGCCAAGAAAATGTTGAATCCTTCAAAATAGTGAGTTGAGAATTATTCTTTGGAAGATAGTAGGAAATTAAAGAGCTAGAAAAGCAACTGGAAAGGAGGAAAGAGAAGAAGCTTTCTCAGAGAAACCAGATTGAAAAGGGGCAAAGAGAAGTTGTCTGAAGAGCATCTCCAACTGGGAGCGAAATATCTAGGTTTTCCATTCTTTTTTCCCAGCCAAATCTGTTTCTGAAATACAAAATACTACTGCAGAATTTGAGCCAAGTGTTCGAATTGTATGCAAACTCAGAAAATCTCGAGAAAATGTTCCATTCTTTTTGTGTGCATTGAAAGAATTTGTATAATTCTAATTCTTCGATTGGGGGCTTTTTTCCTTGGTAACTGTGTTTATAATTTTGTCCTAGATTGCTCTGTTCATTTCAATCGTAATTTAGTTAGACATATATATATATATATATATATATACACATAAAATTTTTGTTTTAAAGTGTCTGGAATATAGATTGCAATGTAAATCATAGAAGTTTTTGAAAGCAAATTATAGTGAGTGGGATTAACTCTGCCTCCCTTTTAGAGGAAGGGGGCTGGGCCAGGAGGACAACCCTCTCCATTGTGTCAGCTTTGAGGTCGCCTGCCTCTCATTTTCAGGCAGCCTTCCCTTGGGAGAGTATGGCCAGCCTCAACCATTAATGCACACCAGCATTTGCTATTTTTTTCTTTATAAACTCTCTACTTGAAAGGTGCATATGTTAACTTATCTCTTCAAATTTGTAAATATATATCACAAATCTCTGTACGGTGAACTTTTAATATCTAAAAAGTTAAAACTTAGAAAAAGAAGTTTCTCTCAATAAATTCACATAAATAACCTCGGTACAAGAGTTAAACTTCAGGCTTATATGCAACTGTAATTTACATTGTTTTGTCTCTTTTCTAAGACTATTATTTTTCTGAATATTGATGCATTGTATGAGTCACCATATATCATTTATGAACTTAGTGAAATACTCATAAGACTATGTTGAAAGATGAAGATGAAACTTTATAGAAAATATAGACTATTGAAACCACACTTAAAACTAGTGAATTTCCTGAAAAGAGTAGCTTTCTTTTTCTGAATCTTTTAAGTCTATTTACTTTGATTAAGCTATTTTAGAAAACAAAACTTGGATTTTTCTTAAATTAGTAACTTTAAATAGAAATACATATAGAAAATTTCTCATACTGAGTGTATGCATGAAAAACTATTTTGATACTCTTAGCGTGAACATTGGAAAATGGTGAAATTTCTTGGGAATTAGAAATGTGTAAAATTGAATGTGAACGTAGATGGAACATGCATTATTTATTGTATTTTGAGAAACTTCTGGGACATGATGTCGAAGGTGGACCCATAGAGATGGTAGTTTTACCTTTTCTAAAACTATCATTTGTTTTATTTATGCTTGGCCAAGCACATGCACCATTGAATAGATGGAATTAAAGTCTAGAATAAATGTATATGGTCTCACACCTCCGCTTGCAATAACTATGTGATTCTCATGTTAGGAATGCATATAGGCATCGCTTGATCAGAGTTCCCTCCTCAAGATTGTTGTTTTAGGGTCACAGGTCCCCATGGCCGGGATTTCTTCCGAAGTTAGAAGAAACCAAAGCTCCATTTCGTGGTTGGGCGAAAGACGCTTCTTAATCACACTCTTGCAATTCCAAGAAACACTAGAGAACAATGCCTTTTAAATAGAGATTGCAACAAATATCATAAACATTCATTTTCAGTTTGTAATCAGATTATTACATGGAGATATCAGACCTGATATAGAACATTGCAGACCTGGTAATGACTTGTATCAGCAGCAATGAAGTTCTAATATTGGGCATCGATCATCTCCAAGGTCTTGGCAACCAAACTCCTCTTTTCTCCAACATCCAAGCCACTAAATTCAATCATCAACATTAAAGAAAAGGAAGCGCACCTTTGCTGATCATAAACTGGGGTTTATGCTGTGACTAGGGCGTCCTCCTTAAAAGGGTCGATCCTCTCTAATAAATTCAATTCTCAACCAAAAAATGCAATCCTATACTCTTTGGAATCGTCATGAGATAGGTCTTCCATTGCTCCAATACCCATTTCGATTTCTCCTTCCAACTTAGAGTTATGAGCCAAAAACCAGATTCAAGCCCATGAACAAAAGCACCCAAAAACTAAATAAAATCACACCAAAAACTTCAAAAAACCATACCAAACTGAAAGCAATCAAACTACACCAAAACTCATAAAAAATATTGATAAATCTTCATTTTTCTATCACCTAAATCGAACTCTGTGAAGTATAGATTGATCCTTGCTGTCAAATCATCACTATCTGATTAGGGTGGATATTTCACCAACGAAACCAGCCCAAACAATCTGAAAAAAATCCAGCGACATTTCATTACGTTGACAAAGTGGAGATGTGAAAATGAGAGCCAAAATGAAAAGATAAAGAGGCTAGGGCGACTGGACTTGAAAAGCCTCTTAATTTCCTCCTAAAATCAACGCTCTTCCTTTTTGGATTTGAAGAATAAACCATTTTAAAATTAACTTCCTCTAAAGTAAGCACTTCAAGCAGGAAATATATTATTAATAGCACTTTAAACAACTTTGAGTTGTACCTAGGCCATGGTAGTTTTCAATTACCACTTCACCCCTCAACTTAAGTTTATAAAATTACTTTATTGAACAACCATGGACTAAATTAAATAAATATCGTAAAATATTGCAACCTTAGACTCCAAAAATCAACTAAGAAATAAAACTACCGTGTACATACTGGCCTAGGACCAACTCCCCCAAAGATGACTTACTATAAATAGCATTGCTAAAAATAGTAAGTATATGCCAAACGCCAAAACTAAGCGAAACTGAAGAACACTGTGACCAACTGAAGATAGCAACATCATAAACCGACCACTGCTATAAATAGAAACCCCTCCGGAAACCCCAACACTGAACTCTGATGCTGGTCACTGAGTCCCCTAACCAAATCAACTAGCCTACGAGAACTTCAGAATAGGCTAATTGAACTCTACACTGCTTAGGAGTGAGAAGGGGACATTACAGTCCACCCTTCCACAGATTGATTTCCCTCACGCAATCGCAACTCAAGATGTTGTAGTATCTGCTCACTCTCCCAGGTAGCATCGTCCACTGGTAAATTCTTCCACTTAATCAAATTCTCCTTGACCACCCTTCTTCGCAGTGTACGCTCTTTGAACTCTAATATAGCCTTAGTAATCAAAATCATCTTGCCTTCCTCATCCAAAATCACATTCCAACCAAGTGCCTTCTTAAGGCGAGAAACATGAAAAACATTGTGCACCTTGTTGTTCTCAGGAAGCTCTAACTCATAGGCCACCTCTCCAACCCTCCTGATAACTCTGAAAGGACCATAGAAGCCAGGCTTAAGTTCTAACCCACTCTTCTTGAGAGTAGACTGCCTGTAGGGTTGCAACAACAAATAAACCATGTCTCCAACCTCAAAAACATGCTCGATGCGGTGTTGATCAACATATAGCTTTTGTTGATTCTGAGTATGTTGTATATTCTCTCTTAGAGACCTCATGATGTCCTGACTCTCCTGAAGAAGATCTCTGGCTCTGGGCACTCTGCAATCTCCAAAAAGTAAATCAACAAAGTTGGGAGCCTCGTAACCATATAATGCCATAAATGGAGACATTCGAATAGACATATGGAAGGTAGAGTTATAGCAATACTCTCTTAGGTGCAACCACTTAACCCATACCTTCTGCTGCCCTGAAACATAGTTGCGCAGGTAACCTTCCACCCACTTGTTCACCACCTCAGTTTGCCCATCAGTCTGAGGGTGGTAACTAGTGCTAGGGTTTAGCTCCGTACCACATAATTTGAATAACTCCTGCCAAAACAAACTCATAAACTGCTATCCCTAGCACTAATGATGGTCTTGGGTGCCCCGTGAACCCTGAATACCTCTTTGAAAAATAAATCTGCCACTTGCACTGCTGTAAACCTTGCTCATATGGCATAAAAGTGAGTAAATTTAGTCAATCTATCCACCACCACATACATACTATCCTTCCCTTGCACTTTTGGAAGCCCTGTGATGAAATCCATTGATAGGCTTTCCCATTTCTAAGTAGGAATGGAAAGGGGCTGCAATAAACCAACAGGATAAGTATGCTCATTTTTATTTTGTTGGCATACTTGGCACTCACGGACCTACTTAAGCATGTCATCTTTCATCCCTTTCCATGAGATTCTCTCAGGGATCTGCCTATATGTCTTATAATATCCTGGATGACCAGCCATCAAAATGTCATGGAAAGCCTTAAATATATGCTCTCTCACTTTAGAATCAGGAGTCAACCATATTCTATCCTTATAAAAAATGAGGCCATCCTTCACCTAGTATCTATCATCCTATAAGTTCCATCAAGAATGTTGTTTGCTTGAGCATTCTTAGCATAATCAGCCTCTATCTTTTCCTTCCAATTTGCTGCTATGACTGAAATACAACTCAAATGTGGTCTCCTGGACAAGGCATCAGCCACTACATTCTTCTTCCCTTTGACATATTCAACGTCAAAGTCATATCCTTGAAGTTTACTTACCCATTTCTGTTGCCACTCATTAAGATCCCTCTGATTAAGAAAATACTTAAGGCTATTATGATCTGTCTTCACAACAAATCTGCCCCCTCCAAGAAAAAGGAAACCCACAAAAGTTCGGACGGGACAGGGACTATGGGGACGAGCCTGGGATGGCATCTAGGGGCCTAAATTGGGGGACGGAGGGGGGACGTGGGATTCATGGGAAGCGGCACCATATAGTGTTCTGGAAAATTAAAACTTAAAAGATTAATAATTTAATTGTCTAAACTCTAAACACAATAACACATTGCAATAATATATCATTTCATTGACATTGGAAATGCAACAAGAACTATATCAATATGTTTCATAATTTGAGTTTCATAATCATGATTCATGAATCATAATTTGATAATTACAATCAAGTATCACTGTATTATCAATGTTCAAACTTCAAACTTCCAAAATAGAGTACAAGTAACAAAATACTGAAAATAGTAAATACCAATAGACTAATAGTAAATGGCTCCAGGCTAATGGCCTGATGCCACTAATGATCTAATCATCTCCAAGCTCCATGCCAATCTCCTCATCTCTAGAACTGCTAGACTCCGCATGCTGAAGCTCATCTAAACCAATACCAACCAGCCCTGTCTCTGTAGGATCATCATCTATCTGTGATGGCTCTTCTGGCTCTACATCCCATCTGGCTGCTGGACTCTCCTTGTATGTAGTTGTGTTGCGGTCAACTAGACGTAAGGCACTATGTACAGCCACAAGCTTCTCTGCCCTCCTAGAAGTAAGCCTGTTCCTCTTAACAGAGTGGATGAAGCTATAAGTGGACCGGTTCCTCTCAGCAGCAAAAGAACTAGAAACCTGGGACAGCAAACGAATGGCTAGAGTAGTAATCAAAGATCTAGGCCCATGCATAGTCCACCACAACTTGGGGTCCTCCTCTGACATAGTCTCCAAATCTACCTTGGCCGCCTCTGAATATCCCCAAAGAGTGGCAAATTTTGTCCACTCGGTACGAAGCAAGCTGGCCTCTGTAGGATCATACATTCTGTCAATGGCCTTCATGAACCCTTCCTTCACCTCAGCATCCTCTATAGGTGTTATTCTGCCGGGACGTGGCACATACCACTTCGGGTTCAATGCATAGGCAGCCATGTGTAAGGGAGTGTTGAGCTTCTCCCATCTATGCTGAATGATTGGATAAATGTGCTCGGTGTAGAATTGCATTGTGGGGTCCTTCTCTCGCACTTTAGCCTTCATTTGATCAAGCATGGAATCACTGCACTCGTATACCTCTCCAAGGGAAGGTGCATTAGAGTCCCCAAATCTAATAACCTTGAAGACTGGATCAATGATGGAGACAATATATGTGGCATCAACCCAAAAGACATCATTCTTCACCACCTCCTTAACCCTCAACCCCTGCTCTGTCTTCGACTCAGGCCATCGGTTCCACTCTGCTGTCATTACCATTACTTGCAATGGCTCTTGCAACTCAAGCATCCTCTCCAAGAGAATAAAGTATGATGCATACCGAGTCTCTATAGGTTTCAGGAATTCCTTCTTGGAGAAGGTTCTGAAAAGTGCATGTGAAGTATGGTGGTTGCAGATAAACATCTGCACATCTCTAGCATCACTCACAACTGATTTGATCCAGCTGATTTTACCCATGTCCTTAAGTGCATTATTCATAGCATGCACACAGCAAGGAGTCCACCAAATGTGTCTATAGGCTGCCTCAACCAACTTCCCTGCAGCTCTACACACATGGGCCGCATTTGTCACTACCTGCACCACATTCTGTGGCCCAACCTCCTCTATGGCATCCTTGAGAATCTGGAATTGATAATGAGCATCCTTGCTATGCCCTGAACAATCAATAGCCCTAAGGAAATAAGGGCCCGCTGTAGATGTGACCATGATGTTGATGAGTGGACGATGCTTAATGTCCGACCACCCATCCATGACTATGCTGCATCCACTTGAGACCCAGGTTCTCTTCATCTTCTCCATCAAAATATTAATCTTGGAATAGTTCTGATCCAAGATTGTTGTCCTCAATTTAGTTTCCCCTGGTGGCACATATGATGGTCCCGCCCTTATTACCTTTGACATAGCTTCCTTGTAATAAGGAGAGCGAGCCACATGGAATGGAATGCCATTGGCAAAGAAGAATTTGCCAATAGCATCATCTGCCTCATCCTTTGCTTGTGCATTGAATAAATCTGCCAATGGTTGTGAACTTGAAGATGCCACTTTACGTTTCCCCTTATGCTCTCCTACACATGAACTGAATGGATTTGGTGGCCTTTGACTCTGCAAAGTAGAAGTAGAAACTGCTGCAATCTGATCAGCCTTACTCCTATGTGCCAATGTAGCTGTCATAGGTGTTGCTTCCTCATCCAAACCCCATAATTTTAAAATTTCAGCTCTATACTTTGCATTGTTTTCCACCTTCTTACAAACATCTACACCTTTGCCTCGAATAAGAAGAAAGTGAGAATTAGTTCTAGTAATGCTCCCAAACCAGTCAAGATGACAAAGGTGGCACACCCACTTTCTAGTGCCCCCACGTGACCCAGGCTGTTTCGGCATCTTAGTTGCAAATTGTTTTAATGGTGATTTTGGATCAAAGGGGCCCTTGGCATATCTTTGGAGGATTCTTGAAGGGCATTTATCTTTTCTACTCTCAATAGAACCTACTTCAGCTTGAGTCTGAGTATTTGAGTCATGTTCACCCTCGTCTAGTTCTATTTGAAAATCTGAATCATCAGATTCATTTTCACTTCCACTTCCACTTCCAATTTCTGCTTCAACCTCCTCACCCTCAACCTCATCGCCACTTCTATTGATTGAACTCATTATGATAATGTCAAATGAGGCTGCAAAAAGGATTTAAAAACAAAATCAGACCTCTATAATTTATTGCAAAAGATGAAATCATGAAAATAAAAAAACAATATGATGTTTCCATTTCAAAGTTTTTAACTTTTAAATTTTAAATTGACAGTGTGCCTCAAAGAGATGTCATCTAATGGAATGCAATGATTGGAGGATATGCACAAAATGGATTTGCTAAAGAGGCTTTAGAAACTTTCAGCCTTCAGTAAAAAATTAAAATGAAACATTGAAAATGCAACTGCAGGTGTAAAGCTGAACTTTGCTTGTGAGTGTGAAGTTGTGAACTTTTTGACAGTATCTGAGTATAGACTATAGAGGAATTTTGTTAGATGTTGTAGTTGCAACTGCCTTGTAGACATGTATGCAAAATGCCAAAATGTGGAAGCATAGACGAGACATGTGAACTTTTTGAGTTTTTGACAGTGTGCCTCAACTTCAAGGCTCAAAGAGATGTCATCTCAATTCAAATGGAATGCAATGATTGCAGGATATGTGCTACTGCTGTAACATAATGGATGATTCAAAAGAGTGGACAAAAAATCTAAAAATTAA
This sequence comes from Sequoia sempervirens, assembly GCA_007258455.2. NCBI lineage: Eukaryota > Viridiplantae > Streptophyta > Pinopsida > Cupressales > Cupressaceae > Sequoia > Sequoia sempervirens. Next base: position 11,005 of record VDFB02283854.1, on the reverse strand, counting down.
AATTAATAATAATAATTTATTTTTATTCAATTTTCCGTATGTACCGGGAAGCATCGGCAATGCAAAGGCCTGGGCAATACCGTGAGGTGATCACGCTGTTTTTGATCGATGTTCGATAAACTACATGGGAATGCAATGGTCGGGGGCTGGCATTCCATGAGCTGACATCTCGTGAGTCACTAAACCCATGGCCTCTCATGGTGTTGTTTCTCACATTTTGGCATACAATCTAAGTCACACTCCAAAACGAAGGAGAAAAACTAGCAAAACAAAACTTAGAAAATAAAATACCTCAAATCTTGAGTCGAATGCACTAGTCAAAAAACCCTGCTACTGTAAAATTCGATCCCCAAACTCCAAACGCAAATCTCCTTTTCTTGAAGCTTAGTCGCATGATGAAGACTCAAAGACAAAAGAAATCATCAAATAAAACTTAGGTTATAAAATATAAACTCTTATGTTTTTTACTTTTTAAATTTTTTAACACAAACTTATAGTTATTATTATTATTTTTTTTTGAAGAGACGCTTTAAAGTTTCTTGGTGTTTCCCATGATGCCTCCCTACCAGAAATCATAGGAAACGCCTCCCTTCAGAGGAGACGGGCACTTGGGATGGCTGGAGGGACGTCTGTGGCTGCCTTCCGCCTTCGAAAATATCCTCGCTTCTCGTGTCTGGTCTGGGGACGCGCCCCGGGAACACTAGTATTGTCTCAATCCTGGCAGGCGCATGGCGATTACCAATATCTTCTTTGTCATAAATAGAGAAAGCCTTTCACTAATTTCAACTTTCTTGCTTGCAAAGTTATGGTTATTCTCGTGCGATGACGGTAATTTATGCTTTCACTCTAAGGTATTTGCCACTCAAGTCAAAGGCCTAGAGAAGTCCGGGAATAGTTAAGACCGGCACGTTCATCAACTTTGAATCTTATCAAAGTTTGCTGGTGTTGATTTGCGTACTATCTAAATGTCTCCCTTTGCCAATTCAGGCGGGCGGCCAACCGTGAGAAATCCTCGCCTGACAAACCTTCTATAGAAACCACAAAGCTCGAAAAATCCCTTCAACTATGTAAGGTTTGTAGGTGGAGGCCAATCAAAAATAGCCTTGATCTATTTAGGATCAACACTAACTCCATTTGAGCTGATAATGTGCCCAAGATACAACAATTTTGTCATGCCAAATTCACACTTGGACTCCTTGGCAAACAAAGATTCACTCTCCAAAATACTCAACACCGCATCTAAGTGTCTCAAGTGCTCCTCCCATGATTTGTTGTAAATAAGAATATCATCAAAAAATATCAAGACAAACTTAAGCAACTGCTATTTGAAAACTCTGTTCATGCAAGACTGAAATGTAGCAGGGGCGTTAGTCAATCCGAAGGGCATAACAAGGAACTTAAAATGTCCATAGTGGCATCTAAACGTTGTTTTCTCAATGTCCTCTCTAACTCTGATTTGGTGGTTCCCGACATCAAGTCTATTTTAGAAAAATAGACTGCTCCATGTAGCTCATCAATGAGCTCATCAATCTGTGGGATGGGATATCTATTTTTAATAGTCTTCTTATTGAGTGCCCTGTAATCTATGCACATGCGCATAGTCCCATCCTTCTTCTTCTATTTAGTACTCACTGGAAGAAGTAAAATGGAGCTCCTCGCTCCAACCCGATATGTCTCTATATCCAAAAGTCCTTTGATTGCTTTTCTACCATCCCTCATGTCTCTCTTTCAAGGCTCTGTTATGCAGTGATTACCTGTTTGGTCCTCTCTAACCCAATGATGTGCTCTATCTCCACAAGCCCAACAGAGGCATATTCTGCTAAATACCTGCTTCATTTAGGCAAAGCTGTATGTCAGGATAAGGAATGTTTCTGCTCCTCCATAACCAGTAGGCATGAATATACACTCCTGCCCACTCCACCGGTCATGTCCGGCAAACCCTCTAGTCAGCTTGGTAAGAGACAACACGAGGCCCTCCATTTGATATTCCTCTCAATACCACATTCTTACCCTCTAATTTGAACTTCAGCTCTAAGGTCTGAAAATTAAGAGTAATCTCTCGTAGAGAACGTAGCCACTGGATGCCCATCACTACATCCATGTCCCCAATGCCAACCACATAGAAGTCATCCCTGAACTCGTGGTTATCCAACTGGATGCTAAGTTGTGGAATCATCTGAGTGCAATTAATGGTGAAACCCTTTGCAACCATCACTCTGAACTCATCAACCTCTTGAGTCCGAAGTACCCTACGTGCTACCAGTCCCTCATCAATAAAGTTGTGTGTGGCCCCTGTGCAATATTCCTTGCAATATCTAACCCTAAATTTGTTGATTAGGCCTCAAGGAATATTGTCAAACACTTTGTATGCTAAGTCTGAACTTGCTGTTTTGGTTTTCAGTTTGTCTTGTTTTTGTTTTTGATGATTGCAATAATGATAAAATGCTTGAAAATGAATACAATTAAGCTAAACGTATATCAGAAATGCAATGCAAGTTTTTTGGTATTTTCCAAATGAATATAAATGAGTTATATTAGTGCAAATCAACACCTACAGCCAATTGACATTTCGTCAAACATTTGGCATGCAAACTATTATGTTGATAATGAGCAATATTGATATGGCATTTCATCAAATATGTGGTATGCAACTTGTTTCTTCTTATTGATATGCCAACTTTACTACAATGCTGATATAAAAATGATAAGCCAAGACTCTTGGCATTACAATATAAAATCTGAGTACTAAATGCACACCTACAGCAGCAGACTTAGATGATTGAAATGACAATGCAAAACTACTTCTAAAATCATGAAGAACCTGGTTATAGCAGCGCCTATGCTGATGAAGATGTAGCAACTTAATAGCAACCCAAAATAAGCTCCACACAAGCCAAATCGATGCCTTCAACCAGCCGCCCCTGTTCTGAAGAAAAGATGCAGATATAAATAATTTGCAGCCTCCAAGACTCTCCTCAAGCATCAAATATCATTGACTTGGTCCCATGAATTGAGCGCTCCAGCTAGAAGGTAAAATCGATGCAACTTATGGCTCCCATGAATAAAGTCGTGGTCCTATAGTAAGCTGATATGGTGACTGGAAAATATATCACAATGCTGCTATCTCCAAAAATGCACTTGGATGAGAGAAATCGATGCAATTACAAACTAAAATTGATCACCAATCAGATATGCAAATCGTCCTCAGCAAATTTGGCCTTTGGCCACAAAATTTGGTACAATGAAGAGACTGAAATATCTCTTCCAATCGCTACAACCCTTCGGAGGATATTTCACCACCTCAATTATGCTAATCAAGGGGAGTGTTCATTCCCAATGATCAATGGCTGTAGATTTCTCCACAATGAGCACATCAAGCAATTGTCAAAACCAGGATGATGAAGCAATGGCTGACCCCTCTTAATATACTTTTCTCCAAGACTAAGTCGGCCCGTCTAGAAGTTTCCAACATTATAATATTATTTTATTTTTAGTGACTTTATGATATAATAATTTATTTAAGTCACTATATTAAATTAATTAAATATAAGGTTACCATTTGATTTTTAATTTAATTAATAACCTTTTAAAATAATTAATTTAATAATTTCTCCCTTATTTCTCCATTTAGCCTTCGAGAGCATAAAGGCTAAATAATCACCACGATGGGCCACTAAGAAGGGGACATTACAGTCCACCCTCCCTAAAATTGCTTGTCCCCAAACAATCTCAACTCTAGATGCTGCAAAATCTCCTCACTCTCCCATGTAGCATCCTCAACCGGCAAGTCCTTCTATTTAATCAAATACTCCCTGATGACACGTTTCCGTAATTGTCTCTCTCTGGCATCCAAAATGGCCTCGGGTACCAAAATCAACTTCCCCTCATCATCCAGGGGTGGTAAAGTGGTGGAAGGAACAACACGATGTCCTAAGGCCTTCTTGAGGTGTGACACATGAAACACATTATGCACCCTGTTGTTTGTTGGTAACTCCAACTCCTCGCCTACTCGTTTGATGATCCTGAAAGGCCCATAGTATCACGGCTTAAGCTTCTCTGCACCACTCTTCTTGAAAGACTAAGACTAAATGACATGCCATACATCACAAATTGGAAAGATGGAAAACCCATAGCTGATAGGCCTAACCATAAAGAAACACCTAATCCCTTCAAGAAAAAAGGAGCTTACATGGTTAATAACAACCCTTGGTGTCAAGTTTGCAAGCTGCCTCATTCCCTAGATCATTGTGTTGTAGCACAATCAATACAAGAAGAAGAAGTGCCATATGACAATGAAGAAGATCATACAATATATCTAACTTCACATACCCTGCGTCCAGTTGAACAAGAATATTCATCCTCAGGAGATGAAGGCTATGAATATGATGTAAACAACTAGAGATAGAATATTCATATGGCAGAACAACAAGTCTTCTCTGATCAGGAAAATGAAAGCAATGATGAATCATAGCCTCCTTATACACCACCTAAGTCAAGTAAGTATAGATTGAGGAGGCCAACTAAGGAAGAGATCAAAGAATTAACCATTGCTACAGTAGAGCAAGCAAAGAGCAACTATAGGCTGAGAAGCAGAACAACAAATGCAAATGAAGGCACTCCAAGAGGATTGTTTGTAAAAGATAAAGAAACAATGCAAGAAAAACCAAAGAAGGTGGAGAATAAGCAACCTAATAAGAATGAGCAGAGTCGTGTTCCCAAAGAAGAAGATAAAGAATTATGCAAAAGCAAACTGAAACATGATGAAACAAATAAGAAGGAGAAAGAAGAAAATAAAGGGGAACCATTGGAACAAAGGAAGATAGCCAAAACAGAAAATGCCTCTTGATTTGATTTCACACAAGCACTATCTCAAGTAAAGATGTTTGTGCCACTATTGGAAATGATGAAGATAAAAGAATATAGGGATAGTGCTATTTAACTAATATCTAATGGAACTAATAAAAGCACAAGCTTGGAGAACAAAGAAATCACTAAAATCAGTAATAGTAGGCAAGGAGATGTAAAGGTCCCTGAAGTTTGTCTTGGTGATGCACTAATGAATCCTCCACAGGTCAATCCATTTTTTACCACATTGCTCATAAACAAGTTGGTGAGGAATTGTATGATAGATTCGGGAGCTGCTATTAACATCATGCCAATAGGGGTCATGAAACAACTTGGCATGTGGGTAGACACTACTGGTGGTAAATGCTATGCTATGGATAGTAGGCATGTACCAGTGGTAGGAATCATGAAGGATGTAGAAGTGAAGTTAGCCGCTTATCCACAAGCAGCATACACAATTGACATAACTGTAATACACACCCCCTCACTTTGGGATTGTAACAACCTATCCCTTGCGTAAATTAAAATTTTTCCAATTTTACTCCAAACATATAAAGATAACAAGTAACAAAGGCAATACAATAAAAATTTTCCTTTCTTCATTGATAAATGTATACAAGTTACAATACATTTCCACATGAATTCCATTTTCATTGCAAATATAAATCAGAGTACAAAAGTAATACAATAACATACATAGTTCGAGAGCTTTTGAACAAATAGTAGTAAGACGGTCCAAGTTCCTTTCCTTTCAAATCTTGGTACATCGGTCGCTTGCTGTGGAGGAGAAACATCACTCGGGCGCTTTTCCGCCAACCACGGACTTATAATGCGGTCCCCCGCACATACATTTTTTTAATAGATGGCCCTCCCTTCATCAAAGAAATTGGTAGGGTATCCTTTAACAATTACCAATTGAGAAGAGTGTTGTGTCCTACACAACTAGAACCTTGCTATTTCATAATCTCGAACTAGTACAAAGATCACAATGAACTGACAGTGTAGTCTCAACTAACTCACATCTATGTGGAAGTCGTACATTTCACTACTTTGGCCAAAGTATTCTCATTCAGTACTTCGAATGAAGGTCTTCTATCATAAACACTACTTAGGGCCGATTTGACTTAAGGCTATCTTAAACTATGCATAGGCTATGTCCTTCAATGGGTATTCAATCACCCTAGACTTCCTACATCAAACTATGTACTTAGAAATGAAACAGTCTACAAGTCTCTTGTAACATAACTCCTATTCCGGAAATCTTTATCCTAGGAGTGCTTAGCTTGTCTCAGTTAACCTAATAACTTAAGCCTTAAGACCATACTTGATTCTGCCTCCATTTCAATCCTAATAGATAATAACTATTTCATTGTATTCTCCTTATATGGAGATCATACAAAACATGCGATATTCATTCTAAATGCATTTAAATCCCTTTCCCCATTTCTTTCACATATTTCTCCCTTTATGCAAAAACCAAAGTAAACCATTCCTTTAATCTCCTTTTCACATAAATCCCCTTTTCACAGATTCCCTTTTTCATTAATTCCCTTACACAATTTCCTTTTTATGCATAACTTGTAAATGTTTTCCTTAATAATTCTATCATCTTATAACTATGGAAACAAACAAGCACAAGAAAATAGAAACCAACACTCAAATTAAAAAATACAAAATGAAGAAGTTCCATGCCTGTTGTAAAGCTTCTCCTTCCAAAATCGTACTTCTAGTCCCTCTTTCAATCAAGCTTCCAGAAAAACAGTGATTTCTCACTAAAATTGACTTCCCAATGATGGTTTCTCACTCTATAATGAACTCCCTATGAATCTTCTCTCACTGATGAACTCACCGCTAATTTCTTACTCAACAATGAACTCACAATGATTTCACTCTCAGTTGTATTGGGATTTTCACTGTTTATGGCAAAATTGCTGGTAAAAACTCCAAATTTTCTACTCAGAAAAATAGAGTATGCAAACAAAATTATGAAATGGAAATAAAAGCTCAAAGGAAATGCTAAGCTCGGATTGCACAAGTGATGAAATATAGAATGGCACGACGTTTATATATAGGGCCCGAAATGCAACGTTTTCCACTTATGAAAGCATGTTGAATGACAACACAATGCCCAAAAACATTCAAAGAGAGACATGGCAAGTTTCTAAACCCTTACTCATCAAAAATGGAAGTGATTCGACTTCATTTTGAGCCAACAAAACAAGAATAAATCAACTCTGGAAGAGAAAACGCCACCTACAAGAAACTTACCTGTAATGGCGCCCTTCTAAAAATGATTCATCCTTTAGTGAATCGGTCAAGGTTATTTGCCCACCAGTTTGCCTACACTTGTGGTTCAATTGCCAAGCTTCCATGTATTGCGCTTTCCATCTCCTCGAAGGTCTGTGGGTCTATGTTGTGCTTCATGCTTATCACCGAAGACAAATGCCACCTACAAGAAACTTACCTGTAATGGCGCCCTTGTAAAAACGATTCATCCTTTAGTGAATCGATCAAGGTTATTTGCCCACCAGTTTGCCTACACTTGTGGTTCAATTGCCAAGCTTCCATGGCTGCGTTTCCATTCTCGAGAAGGCCTAGTCTATGCTATGCGCTTCAAGTGCTTGTTTTTCACACGCCATTTTTATTTATTTTCTAAGTTTCAATAGTTTAAAACTGAAATATTTTGATTCATGAAGAGCTACACCATTTTCCAAAAGTTATATTTAAATCATTCAAAATACATGTTTTGGAGATTAAATATTCGACTGGGGTTTTAATTAACTCGATTCCCTTAGTCTCGTTTCCAATATAAACTCAAAAGAATATAATTTAATTTGATTTTTTTCTCCCAAAATGAGTTTTAAATTATTTAACTTAATATTTATTATATAAATAATTCACTTCACATAGGTTAAAGATAAATATTTAATTTATCTCGAAATTATTTAATTTCCGAAGTTGTAAGATTAATCAATTAGGAAATTATATATTTTATTATATAAATATTATTATAGTTTTAACAACCCGAATTGTTCAACACTAATCCAATTGATAGGGATGTCTCCAAGAATGAGCATGGCGTATGGCGAATGTATTTTGATGGAGTATGTAGTAGAGAAGGTAATGGAGTAGGAGTAGTTTTCATCTCACCTGAGGGTACAACATTCAAATACTCATTCTTCTTGACATTTGAATGTACAAATAACATAGCAAAGTATGAGGCCCTGCTAATTGGATTGAACATGGCTGTCAAACACAAAATTAAGCTATTGACTGTTTTTGGATATTCTGAGCTGATTATTTCACAAGTGAGATCAAAGTATGCCACAAAAAACAAAAGGCTGAAGCAGTACAGAGGAAAAAGCGCCCCTGTAGCTCAGGGATGCCCAAGAATAAGACTATCCAGATGTCAATTTTTGAGTAAGCTTATCTTCAGGTGATCTCCCCAGCATTAGCTCAGATTTGCAACAAACCTGTTCGCCAGTCTACAAGACACATCAAATGACAATAGTTGTTGATTGTTCGAGCATGCGAAACGGAGGGTAAATCAATAAACATCAAGGAAAAAGCGCCCCTGCTAGCCAAGGGCGTCCATCATTTTGAGTCACCTGTTGAACTTTTCAGCAATTGCTTCCTCCAAGGCATCTGCTCAACATCCTTTCAGCTTTGCAATCAATCCAGTTGCAAGCTCACAGGACCTGTCAAGCATTCATAGACGAAGATCAAGCAGAAAGCACCAGATGCAAAGGCGAGATGAAGAACATAAAGAATTGACTAAGTGTTAATGAAATTGCACCTTCTTAGAAATAGGCACCCAACTTTTTGAGCAATCAAATGCAATCTTCAAGCTCCGCCACCTCTAGGAAGTCCTTCGTCTTGATCAATCTAAGCAATGACACCGTCAGTAGATTCAACAGATAAATGAAACATCTGACAACACGGATCAAACCAGGGTTGTTCGTGAAAGTTTGCAAGGTTAAAATTAAAGTGCAAAGGGTCAAAGGCGCCCCTGTAGACCAGGGGTGCCAATACTTTTGGGACCTCTAAATCAACCTGCAGAACATGGGAAGCAAGTCATCCTTTCCAGGACAGAATTGGTTATCCACTCCTTGTTTCAACATGTTGACGGGAATCATCAATCATCAGAGATCTCAGATCAAAGCACTGGAGGTCAAAATGGAAGAACTGAAAAGCATCCAAGAAAATGACTTAAGTCTGGTGAAACATGCACCCTTTTGGGAAAAGGCGCCCAAGAATTTGAGACATCAAATTCAGGTTTTTAGCTTTGTAGCTCTTGGGCACACTTCTTCAAAGTTGATCTAACTTTGCAATGGATTTGTCAACAAGACTTTAGGATTGACCAAGCAACCAGGATCAAGGGTCAAACAAAGGCACTTCGTCACAAAAAAAGGTTGACAATCTTCAACTCTCAAGACTTGGACGCCTAAAGACAAACTAGGCCTAGGTTGACTTGAGTTAAGATATTGTAAAGCTCCTTCATGCCCAAATGTCCCAAAATAGGCGGAGATGATTTTGTTAACTGCCAATCACGAAGGTGATTCCCTTGATCATGATTTGGATGCCCTAATTGATGCTTGCAACTCCAAATTGATATTATCAAAGCATAGGCATCCATTCATCATTATTTCTTGCAGGTTGAAGAGCTCAAGCACAAGTATTTTTCTCTCTGAAGTCATTTGAAGATCTGACAGAGGGCTTTCTCAGCGTTCTTCATATTTTCAAGAATAAGTTGCACAGAGGGACAATTTATCAAGGTCTACATTTCCAGGCGTGATTTTCTTGAAGGTTCAAAGAGGCATTTTATAACTTCCAAATTTCTCCTCTTTTTCTTCTATTCTTGTCTTAGATCTTCTTGCATGTCTAAGTAAATGGCAATTATTCATAGATCTGGTCTTTTGGGTATGATCAACATAGCATATTCAACAAAACCCATGTGCCAAATTCTTCCAAAGAAAGTAGCCCGCTACCCTTTTTTTTAGGGTTTCTAGAAAAAGTCACAATTTTGAAAATCTGACAAACTAAGTTTGTTTAGCTTTAAAGCGCCTACAATACCCATGTGTTAGATTTTTCCAGGAAAAATAAGCCTCTGGTGCCTCCAAAACCTCTACCTCGAAGGGTTCTTGCATGTACAAGGAAAAGTAACTTTTTGGAATTTTTGACGTTCTGGGTCCATTCAGAAAATTATTCCAAACAAAACCCACATCCCAAAAATTTTCATAAAAATTACCCCTCCACGACACTATTTTTAGCCACAGCAGAAAAGTTGTCCGAATAGTATTGTGTGCCTAGTCAATCTTCAAGGTTTTCATAATGCAATTCTCTCAAATCGAATATAGGACCAAAATGGTCTTACTCCATGACTACCTAAAAATGATTGACACCGATCTGCACCAAGCACACTCGGAAGTCAATTTGGACACCTTGGAAGGCGTAGATGGCATCACCATTCAATGGATAGCAAGAAGATGCAGAAGGTAGTTACTTCAATCATAGAGCCACCACTAGTTACTACCATACTACCTTCCACACTTCATGTCAACAAGGCTAGAGGACGTAGCTACAAAGAAGATTGAATATCAAGAGCAGATTGTGAGTGGCAAAGAGATGTCGAGGTCAAGTATCCTAAATTTTTAACTTGTTTCAAAATTTAGGTAACCAATCAAAATTTTCTTAAAACTTGAGATTTTTCTTCTCTAAGGCACGCATTACGAGGTGAAAAATGTGGCAAATCTCTGTTTTAAGTTGATTAACCTTTGGGCTACTCTTTTTCCCCTTTACGTTTCCGTTTTCATCGATTTCTGAGTTGTTTTTGGTGTCTTTTTCATCAAATTCGGGTTTTCAGGGCAACTCAGCAAATAGGGAAATTTAGACTCCAAGGCAAAATTGTTTAAGTTTCTAAAAAACCCGAAATTGCTTAAGTGCCTAAAAAACCCGATTTTGTTAAGGTCTTTGTATTTTGACAAAAAAGCAAAATTGTTTAAGTGCTTGAAAAACCCGAAATTGCTTAAGTGCTTAAAAAGTCCGAATTTTTCATAAGTGTTCAATTTTGTTAAAATGAAAATTGCTTTTTGGTCAGAAAAGTGCGAATTGGTTTAAAGTGAAATTGTTATTTGACTTCAAAAACCCGATTTTGTAAAAA